>JAHZNE010001973.1:0-11772 GCA_027744055.1 Callyntrura sp. NNG-2020
GTAAAATGGGATGAGGTAAAATTTACAAGTTCATTTTCTATTTATTTTTTATGTTTTATTTACATTTTCAACAAAATTACAAAGTTAGTAAAACTTCGCGCTTTTACTTACTTTTAAAGATCAATACCAATTTTTGCCCCTTTTCCATCCATACACAATTTTTCGAGCATACTAGATACATTTTGTTGTGTCAACAACTCTTTCGTTGACGTACAATTGGCACACAACAATATGTGCACAACACACACATACACTCTGGTCGTATTATTGACTGTACCATTTTTACTGTTATTCTCCGTGTCAGTGGCCAATGATGATGAACTGATGCTACCTTTGTCTTTTATTTGTACAAGTATCCCTAATGGCTCGTCTGTTGTCTCAAACCTTTTTGTTTTCATTAAAAACCATTTTTTCTCTTTTTTCTTACTTTACAACTTCGTTTGAGAGAAAAAGTTAGAAATATCAAAAAAAGGAAATGAAACCGAAAAACCCGATGGAGTACCCCTCTCCTGTCCCAATCTGTTATTCATTTCGGGAAAATAATGGGAGTACCACTGTGTGTGTGTGTACATGTGGAAGTATTGATATTGCCTCTTTTTGTTGCTTTGAAGCCCCCTTACCGTTCTTTTTCTCTGTCTTTCTTTCCGTTTGATTCCCTCTTTTCCCATTTCCGCTTAAGCTTTCTCTCCCACCACCGCCACTAATGGTTTAAATGTATAATCAATATATCAGTAGTAGTAGTAGTAGTAGTAGTAGTCGTCGTAACAGTAACTGTAATGGCGGTAGTACTACCACCAGTGGGAGTAGTTTTTCGAACTTTTTCTGTTCCAGTCAGTTTTTGAATAAATGGATGGCTTCTCGTAATGGAATGGGAGGGAGCTGGGAGCATACATAACTATTACCAAACTTTCAGGACGACGAGGTGGATATAATAAATGTCCGGGTTTTTATTTTCTCTCCGTAGGACTCTAGCGTTGGGAGCCTCGTAACATTAAAAGTGGATGAAAATGGCTTCTACTTGTACTGGACTAATCCAAATAAGGTAATGTGGCACAACGGCAGCGAAATAGAGAATTTCCTACTGCCATCAATAACTTTATTTTTTTTCTCTCTCTTGTGCTCGTTATTATAAACGTTGTTGTTGGGCTCTCTCTGGTTTATTGTCGAATGAAACAATCAAGGGACGACTGGCGTATTTCAAATGAAATATGAAATAACCGTTTAACATGAAATAGTTGTAATTTTAACCAATCGTAAATAGTTATTTTTGTTTTAATTGTACAGCTTGATAGAACGATATTTTGTAAGAGAACAGCAGTTAGTATTTTAATGTGCTTTTGCACGAAACCCTCTCTTGTAGGAAATTGAATTGCTGGACATTGCTACAATTCGAGATACCCGCACTGGGAAAGGGGCCAAGGTGCCGAAGGACTTGAAACTCCGACAGCTTGTTAACCTGGGCAGTTCCGATACTCTGGAGGAGAAAACATTGACGGTTGTCTCAGGACCGGACTTTGCTAACATAAACTTCACCAATTTTTGCTGCAACAAAAAGGAAACAGCCAAAGTGTGGTGTGATGAGCTCCTAGAAATTGCCCACAATTTGCTGCAGATTAACAACCCAATTATCAGTTATTTAACAAAGATTCACACGAAACTTACAATTCTGACGGATAAGCAAGGTAAGATTCCGGTAAAGAGCATTGTCAAAACGTTCACTCAGCATAAGGATGACCGGAAAAGGGTGGAGAAGGCGCTGGACGCTGCAGGACTTCCGTCAGGAAAGGTAAGAACATATTATTTAGGGCATTTCATCATATCATTCTGCCGCTTGTTTGTCCAGCACGAATTATTCAATCATTTTTCTTCATTTAACCACCCATTCATCTTCAGAGTGATACAATCAACCCTTCAAAGTTCACCTTCGAGGATTTTTTCCAGTTTTATAAAAATATGACTGGGCGCACGGAGGTGGAGCGAGTGTTCGAAGAGCTGACCCAGTCTTCGAAAAAGAAGCTCATGACTGCTGAGCAGTTCATGGAGTTCCTCAACAAAGGACAACGGGATCCTCGACTAAACGAAATTCTCTACCCGTACACAACACCCGACAAAGCGAAGGAGATCATAAATGCGTACGAGCCCAATCAGTATAATCGCAGCAAGGCACAACTTTCTCTGGACGGTTTTCTCCGTTACCTGTTGTCTGACGACAATTCGGTAGTATCCCAGGAAAGGTTGGATTTGGCTGATGATATGGATCAGCCATTGAGTCATTACTTTATTAATTCCTCGCACAACACATACCTCACAGGTGAGTTGAAGCTGGGAAAATAGAAAGCGGGATTGTGCTTTAGGAGGGTTGCGTGATACATGGCACTTTTTTTTTCTATTTTTCTTTGCAATTACCCAGGGCATCAGTTGACTGGTCGTAGTTCCGTGGAAATGTACAGGCTTAGTTTATTGGCTGGGTGCAGGTGTGTTGAATTGGACTTTTGGAATGGACGAACTGAGGAGCCCATCATTGTTCATGGTTATACGCTAGTTCCTGAAATTGCTGCAAAGGTATGTGGAGAAAGGGGGAAAGGAAGGAAATTAAATAAAATCCTACTAACATTCAACGTGTGTTTCTACCTACCTACCGAATTGCCGACATAGGCGGTGGCGGTAGAAAGGAAAATTGACTGTTGTTATCCTGAACCCTTTCCTGCTTTAATGATCCTGTTTTGTTCTCGTTCATTCTCTTTGTTTGCCGGTCCGACGACGGAAATAGGATGTGATAGAGGCGATAGCGGAGAGTGCATTCAAAACTTCGGAATACCCGGTGATCCTCTCTTTCGAGAACCACTGTAATCCCCGGCAGCAGGCCAAAATTGCCCAGTATTGTCGGGAGTACTTTGGCGAAATGCTGTTGGAATGTCCACTTGAATCTCATCCGGTAAGGGAAACAAATGGGGTTGTCGGGAAAATGACCAAAGACGAATAAATCCCTTTTGACATTTTTATTTTTATAAACTGCCTGTGTTGTTCGAGCCTCTGGGAACAATGCGCAGGAAGGAAAATAAAATTAATTTGGAATCGGAGCAGGATTTTCGAAAATTTATGATAATGAGCCTTTTTCTTATTTTCTTTTAAAGTTGGAGGCAGGACGATCTCTGCCACCTCCCAACTTGCTAAAAAGACGAATAATAATTAAGAACAAAAAGAAACATCATCACAGTCACTCACACCATCACCATCCTGGAGGGAAAAAACCGTCGAAAAAGTTTAGCAAAGGGACTAACCCCGGGGAAAACGGAGAAAGCCCGCCGCTTCTCTCAAAGGATGACTCAAAAGACAGTGTAGATTTGGAAGACGCTTCAGCCCGTAAGTAGAGACTACAGCTATCAATATCAGTTTCCCCCTTTTGTCAGCTCATTTGTCTTCCGTACCTAAAAACGGTTTAATAACCGGTGAAAAAAAAGTTGGGTTGTTACGTGCCGCTTAACCGTTTTTCCTGGCGCTGTATTTATTTTTTATTGGATTCTACTGGCTTGCTCACAGCAGGTGGAGAAGTTCCCGAAGAAGCTCCGGAAGAAATTAGCTCAAGTTCGGACGAGGAGGATAGTACGGAAGCAGATGACTTGAAAAATCTGGACAAATCCCAAAGTGATAAAGGCACGGCAGGAAAGGAGTCCGAGGCCAGTGATGAAATTTCTGATTTGGTTAATTACATTCAACCCGTTCACTTTTACAGCTTTGAGGCAGCTCAGAGTAAGAAGACAACACGTGTTACCATTTATGTCAATGCTCGCATGTTGGAAGGGGAAGAGAGTTTTAACTTCATGAAATGCATTTTACAGCTCGTAACAAAAGCTATGAGATGTCATCGTTTGACGAGAGACAGGCTATGACGCTGTTGAAAGAAAGACCTGTGGAATTCGTGAATTACAACAAGACTCAGTTGGCTCGAGTGTATCCGCGTGGCACAAGGGTCGACTCTACAAATTTCATGCCGCAGGTGTTTTGGAATGCGGGGTGTCAGTTAGTAGCTTTAAATTTTCAAACGATGGGTAGGTGAACAGTAACTGTAGAATAGAATAACATGAGAGGGCAAAAGTAACGGGAAAATTTATGACGTTGTCTTTTTTTGTTTGGGGTAATGCGAGAAGACTTGGCAATGCAGCTTAATTTGGGTCTCTTTGAGTTCAATGATCGGTGTGGATATTTGCTCAAACCGGAATTTATGCGTAGGAAAGACAGAAAGTTTGACCCTTTCGCGGAGTCGATCGTTGATGGAATTGTGGCGGGAACGGTGACAATCCAGGTAGGTTACTTGGCAACACAAAAATTGAATTCAATTTTTGGAATTGCTGAGTGGAAAGAATTTTGATGATCCAATTGTCTGCTTTTAGGTTATAAGATCGAAACAGTTGAGCGTGTTTCAGGACGACACGTTGGGAGATGAGAGCAGTGACAACAGTGAACCTACAACCGCCCCCCCGGGAGCAATCGCCACAGCAGGGGCTCCCGCCAGCATTTCTAGCACCGCTGGAGGTAGTGGATCTGTGCCTCCCACGCCCCTATTCAAACCCGCCTGGAACTCATCTTTCCGACTACCCGCGGGACGCGGCGACTCGGGAAGCTCATCCCCGAACTCAGGCACCAGTCCTGCTCCTAACGTCTCCATGTTCCCCACCCGCCCGACCGATGCAGTTGACGAGGGAAAAAAGAGCATAGTGGGACCTATACCGCCACCACCACCCAATTTAGGAGCGTTTTTTGAGAGTGATCCTATCGATAAGAGTGTCGCAGTTCAAGGGAAAAAAGAGCATAGTGGGACCTATACCGCCACCACCACCCAATTTAGGAGCGTTTTTTGAGAGTGATCCTATCGATAAGAGTGTCGCCGTTCCGTTTTCCCCTGAGCCGTTTGAACGTCTCTTTGAACAAAAATACTACAGAGACAAGAAGCTTCAACTAGATAAGAAAATAGATGAACTGAGGAAAAAGCACGAAAAGGATCGGCGGCTGGCCAAGGCACCCCGGAAAAGCCATAAGTTGGTCAAAAAGCTGTCTTCCAAAAACTTGTTAGACGCTATTATGAAAAATTTATTCTTAAAAAATTTCCAAAGCACGCTTCTCTTTGACTATTTTGTTTCTTTGTTGCGTCAATAGAGAATCGTCCATATTAAAAAAGGACTCTATTCCTAATCCGGATGAGGTATTGCGTCAGCATCTGGACGTGGAAAAGGATCTGCACATCAAAGGGCAGGAAGAGGTCAGAGGATGACGAAGTCACTCATGGATACTTTTTGTAGCCTTGTAGGCTGTTTGTCTTCAAAGGGAACATAATTTTACTTTTTTGTTGTTCCTTTTGGCAGATTTTCAAGTGGATGGACAAGACGATCAAAGAGTCTCAAGGGAAGCAGATGAAGCTACTAAGCTGCACAGAAGATCGGGAGAAGGCCGAAGTAGAGAAATGGCTGCACAGCTGGCGTAAAGACGAGTCCAAACGATTAAGTAAGCTCACCCGGGATAAAAGCGAGCTAGACCGGATGAAACGGGAGGTGACCACACTGCTGGTGGAAAAGGGGGTAGACGAACGCGCCAAAAAGACGCTACTCTACAATGAAATTCGGGAGAAGCTAGAAAAAAGTCACAAGGAGGTTCTCAAAAGATTTGAGGAGTATAAAACAAAGGTAATTTGCATATTTTGACCTGGATAACGCCTCCCTTCCTTGTTTTCATCTTTTTGAACCTTTCCTTTCATGTTTTTGTTTAAAGGAGACTCAAAAGCTGGATGAAGACTATTCCCTCCGTCACAGTCAACTGGTGTCCCTTTCCTCCATGGATACCGGGGGTGATACGTGCAGCAACGGCAGCGGCGGGGGATCCAGCGAACACACATTCCGCGGAGATTCGTGCCATTCCATGAATTAAAGTTTCAGAAAGAGACACGTTGTTTAGAAGTTTTACAGAGAGATAATCAACCACCAGCCCCTTTTTCTGTCTTCAGCCAAGTACCCCTTACCCCTCCTATTTTTCTAGTTTTTCGGCCTACTACTACATATATTTAATGTTACTTAGCAATAAGTTAACCTGTACATTTCAGAATACATTTCAACCCGCGAATTAGAAAGAGAGCTACAGTTTATGTGTGTTTCCTCCCCACAAAATGTTTACGTTTCCATGATCAGTTTGATCATTATATCCCTATAATTACTAAATAATGAATGTGCTGAAGAAATTCATGGTTCCTTTTTTAATTAAATTAGGTTTACAATAAATATTATTTGATCAATATTATTATTATTATATATACTGTACGCATTTAGCGAGATTCCGTATTTTCTAGTATGTCGCTGTGTTACAAAAACTGTATTACTATTTTTCTGTTGTACTCTAATAGTGTATTCAGTATCCATTTCCGTTTATTAAATTAATAATCAGGGGCATACCACCTACCTCCTACCTTCAAAATGTAGCTCACTATTACACTAGTACTAGCAAATTCATCTAAATATCAATATGTAAATAATAATTAGTGTATCATATACGTAGAATATAAGCTTAAACAAGTTTGGTGCAGTGTAGCTAGCATCAGCAGAAGTTAGTGACATGTCGTGTTGTACATATCTAGCCGCCGCAGGAAAATAGAGGCATGTCGTTTGATGTAGTTAATTAAATAGTAGAAATAATAATTACGTATTAATTAGGGAACCGTAAAGCGAACAAAAGTTGTCAGTGTAGTAGCAGCAAGACAGATTACGACGATAGTGTATCCATCACGAGATTTAAAACAATAAATAATTTTTAATCATTAGCATGCTATCATTAGAAAACATTATCGTAAGCTAAAAAATATATAATTTGCAACTAACTGTATAAAAAACAAGATATGAGAGAAGACAGATATACTATGTAATAGTTCCAATAATAATGGGCAGGTTTTCCCAAAAAGGTTGTTTAATCTAATAAAAGCGTTACGTGATTTTTTTCCTTCTTCCACCCACGCACACACACATAAATAAATTTACACGTACATAATACAGTAATACTTTTGTCAAAGACTTACCTTTTCTCGAGAAATTAAACAGCTGCTGTGCACCGTCACCAGAAGAATTATTGAGAAACAAAAAGAATTTTAAGAGTTAAATTTAGATTTGTGTATTATGATATTTAATACAGCTTTTGTCTTGGGTTGTTGTAATATTATCAAGTTTTATCTGGTACATAACTGCTAATTAAAAAGAAAGATGCCAGAAAAGCATGCGCACATTTGTTAGCCAACGGCAACAAATATTGCAAGCATGTGTGTCTCATCATCCTATAAATTGGTAAATTAGTAATTAATTATAACATTTGTACATTAAAATTGGTAACTATTTGCGAAAAAAAAACTGCCGTGATGTTGTTATTCGTTAGTCGTGTCATGAGCAAATGTGATCTTGTACTATTCTGACTAGTGAACAAAAAATATGAATGTTCCTCGGTCGAAGGGAGTGTGTGATACAAAATATATATGTCCCTGTTTCTCCTTGTGGAAATTATGTGTACCTATTCGAAATTTACAAAAAAATACGATATCCCTTGAACATTTTTGAATGCATTGTTTGTGCATTCCTTTGTGAGAGGATGAGGGACAAACCTCGTTAATCAGAGTATTATTATTACATACGTAATGTTATATAAATAAAAATGCATACAATCCTTTATAACAATCGTTATTACGAAAGCCGTTTAAAAAGCACGCTTTATCATAATCATAGACAGCACCGCCGCCGCCGCACAGACCTTTATAAATTTTTGTGGATCAGCAACATTATCATCACTCATCATAAACTAAATTTAGCTAAATATATTATGTGTAATAAACAGAGTATTAGTGTGATCAGCAGCATAATCCTTAACAAAATGCTTTCAAACCAAAGTTTCCTTTCGTAAGGTACGGCAAACCTAACCACGTACGTACAAGGGGTAACAAAATCAAAATTTTAAAAAATTACAATTTCACGAAATTATTCCTTTTTTAATGAAAAATTACAGACCTAAAAAACTAAACGAAAGGGGTTTTGTGTACCTTAAATATACATGAAGGGCTATAACGCGTCGTTACTACTGCCGCGTTAGAAAAACCGTGTGTAAATACAGGAATTGAAATTAATTTACAAAAATATTTACTCAAAACCTGCTCTGGGGTCTAACAACAAACGCAACAAATTTGATACAATAACAATAATTTGAAATCTTTAAAAATTAAAAGATTCATGTGAAAACTGAATGTTACCCACCCACAAACTGGTAGGTAGCAAAGGATAAAAATTAAGGAAGGATGTTTAAAAATTAAGCGCAAAAATGAATAACACGACTTAATCGTCATTATCATTTTATATTGTCCTGAGTCATGAAAGTATACTAAAAAAAATCGGCAAAACGCTTTCTACGTCTAGAGTGTAGAAGTCATAATTAAATTGAATTCGAATAAGATAAATGGCGTCTAAACTAAAAAACTTAAATTATGATGAAATTATGAAAAAATGAATTTGTTGCGTAATTTGCTATCATCACCACTACTACTGTACTAACAATCAGGCTTCCAAAATCGTGAACAAAATTTAAGATTGCGAAAGGAAAACACTGTAGCTTTTAAGGAGTTTTTATGTCAATAATTTGCATACTCGTGTCGTGCGCACAGTAACTTGCCATGCAAAACTAGATGGAGCAGAGGTAATAATCAATTGATTACAACTGTTGTTGGCTGTTATTGTTGTTATTGTTGTAGGTTACTTGTGTATCGGGTAGTGTAGAGTAATTTTAGATCGTGAGGAAGCCATAGTTAGGTAGGTCTGATTAACTAAAAATTAATTAATTAATTAACTGTTTCTGGACACGGACACAATTAATTTACCGGACTGATTAAGAAACAATTTGGAGGTCGCACAGACGATGAGGATTTTAAGGGAAATCGGTAAAGTAATTTGAGGTCGATTTTTGTGGTATTGTCGTACACTACAAGGCTGGTGCATCCATGTGCAATTTATCCAAATTTAGTGTTGTTTGCTGCTGAGGGCTAGTCTTGCAAAGTAAAGAGCATATGATTTCATTATATTTGTTGCAATTGCATATCAATTCCATTACAAAATTAGAATAGAAAATTGATAAGCGTTTAGGGAAAGGAACGGTTCTGAAAGAAATGTAATAATCTTGTTTAGTACATATAAAATTATTCGTTTGGTCGGAAAATCAAGCCAAATTCGTCACACTTTTTTAATTGCTGGTAAATCCACCGGGGCGGGGTAAATCCATAAATAGAAGTTGTGTTCACAAAATGTAGGTTGACACTGTCGCATGTTTCACGTATGAAGATAACAATGAAGTCATGATTTCTCACCGTCTCCCAAATTCACTCATTTTTTCAGAGTATTATTAAATATGTATGTCATTTCTAATTAATGATGCAGGCTACTAGGGTTGTTATTTTTATCGTATAGTATAATACCCCACAAACTTAAATTAGTTAAAAAATTTAGTTTACAATCAGATGATAATCTGTTTAGTACTGTGCATCATATGCGTAAATGGAGTGGTGATTACCCCTTAAAGTATTTATTTTATATTCGGTAATTAATTAAATATTTATTCCATTAAAAAGTATATTTTTTGCTTTGTTGTAGTCTTTACGCCCGATACTGCGTTCGCTATGTTGCCTCCGAGAGAAGAATACCGACAATTTTGTAATTATACAATGTAAGCTCTACTGTGTCAAATATATTCTTATTACTTTCTTAGAAAGTGTACTACTGTGTTGTGTACAGAGTTTGTACATAAATATTGATGCTGTTACATTTTGCCCAGACGCTGGTTGAAAAATTAACCCAATCACACCAAAATAGAATGGTCAATGTGTACAATAAGATGTGTTGTTTAAATACAGCTTTAAATGTGTAATAATACCTTATGTCAATTTCCCGCAGAAAGCGATGATGATAAACCTTTATATACAAAAATGTAAATGTACATCTATATATGATGATGATAACCAATTATATCAAAATAATTACGTGAATGCGTAAAAGTCTATGACGTTTTTTCATGTGATGTGTGTGATCTTCTTGATATTTATATATTAGTGCAAGTGCGAGAAGAGGAAGTAAAACCCAGAGCAACAAGGATGTAAAATATATTATACAAAAAAAGATGTTTAACATAATATTTATATTTAAATCCTGTCTCGATGATCAAACGTAAACATAGATACTACTGTGCTACATAAATGTATTATTATCCTGATTGTAATATACAAATGTTGGTAAAAATAAATGATAATAAATTTGAAGACGAAAATGTGAGATATAGTGCGCTGTGAACTATTTATTTTAGTTTTATCGTTATTTCTACTTTTCTAACCATATATGAAGACAGGAGAGGACAATTATTGAAAGGGCAAAGATGTTTCGTTGTCCTTCCTTCTGAGCATAAAATGTAGAAATCACATTACCCCTTTCATGTCCAACCGGAAACCGCAATACAATAATACAACGGAGAAATTAGTGCGCGAAACGATATTTTCAAAAATTAATATTTGCTTCGAAAAGTTGTTAAGATCGTAAATGCGTAAATATTTTAGATCATATGAGTTTGAGTTATGCCGTGACTGGGGTGACGCAATGGCTGAAAAATTCCATGTAATTTAAAAAAAATATGCAAATGTAGACACTCAATTTTTAATTCATCTTCATAGAAAAACTTTATTATTGTAATAATTATTATTTAAACTGTTTTTTTTTTCAACTTTTGCTTTTTTGTACACAAAAACAACGCTATTCCTTAGTTGCTATAGAGATATACATGTATATATATATTCTTTTTTCTCCCTAAATTCTTACTTCAAATTTCTTTCTTTTTTCACACTCCCATTTGATAACACAGTAATTAGTAGATAACATTAATAGAAATAATAATAATAATAATATAATTACAGGAGTTATTATTCAATATATTATATAAGTATTTTACATTCCTTATTTACCTGCTTATTTTAAAAATCTGCTGAGAGAGAATACGCGAGGAATAATAAGTGTTTTCTTAAAAACGAAAATTATAGTTTATATATGTACAGGACACTTTACATGTTTTAGCAGTAAATATTTCCTAAGTGATGTAGCAGCGATTTTATCTTTTTTTCACGACGACGAGAGAAACATAAAAAAACGTACTCTGACTACTTATCATTAAATTAGTCCTATCTATCTTTTACGCCTCCTTCTTGGAGATAAGAATAGTATATATATAAGGTATATATAATTGGCGGATGTTTCTTAAATAATTACCTACCTATTTGTTATTCTCCCATCATCACAAAAAATACAGGAAAAATACGGCTTGTAGTCTTGGACTTCCGCCCACGCAGCAACTATCGTTTTTATCGCATTTCATGTTTGTATTAAAAAAGTCATAAAATTTTCAGAGAGAAGGAGAGAGAGGTTATCATAAAAATGTACATTGATCACGCATGGCGACGACGTAATACATTAATTACTCTTGACAAACCTTCCATGTCGATTTGTGTACAAGATGCTCCGCCTTAAATGCCAAGTAAACAGTTTTTTCAAAGTAACAGCAAAGACGTCTTACAAATCAATTCTGTCCATTTGAAAAAAAAACCATTTTCTGGCACATTTAACACGAGCCATACTGTACATAAAGAAAACGAAAATAACAAACAAAACAATAATTACAATAACAATATTCTAATAACTGGTAATAATATACATAATAATAAACAGAGTGAAC
>JAHZNE010001976.1:0-12650 GCA_027744055.1 Callyntrura sp. NNG-2020
TTTGCAGCAGCAGGAGGTTGACACAGATAGAACAAGTCAATTTCTTACTCCTTGAAAACGTCGTAATACAATTTATTCAGTAATCATACCGTTCCAGAGTTGTGCTATAACAATCAAGAGCTTTATTAAGGAATAAAACGATGTGTGTTGTATAAGAATGTGAAACAATGTGGTTGAAAGCAACTCACTGTTTGTTACACTTCCAAAATCTCAACTTTTTTTGTGTTAAAAAATAAAAGTGATGGGGAACCTTTTCGTTTACGTTCTTATTGTGCACCTTGCACCCAAACCACACCGTTGTATAGATTCCTTTTATGTTATATTATTCCCGTTCTAAACAAATAACGCATTTAAGATAATAATTAAGATTCATTCATCATTTCTCTCGGTTATCATTTGCTGTGACGCTTTACGCATATAAATCTTTGTCGTCTCGTGCGCCGGCGAAAGAGAAGAGAAAAAAAGAAGTCTCTCGTGCAGCAGACCAAAACTTCCGAGAAAACACATGCTTTCCTACCAACGCAAACATTATGATTAACACAAAACGACCAACACAATCGTGATGTTTGTTGTTTACCCGAGAAAAAAAAACAATAAATAGTCTTGCGACTCTTGCGTTCCAGCCTACATTTTGTTGTCTTTAACAAGAAAACATGAAAAGAAACAGAGGAAACCGAATAAGCGTGTATTATTTCACTTTGTCATTTCAACAGACAAACGAATGAGCCTATTTACGTGTACGTTATTAATGTACATAAACTTTCAGATAATCTACTATGTACTTATATCATCCCCATACAACGATGCAACACTTTGTAACTTTGCTGTCGTATAACAATTTACTATTTCTGACTGCATACACCTACATACCAATATACTTGAACCAACATGAAATGGCCATCAAAGACATTTTAAAAATCATCCTGTAATTTTATACCGCATATTGAGCTGTGTAGTAGGAAAATTTCTTTGGTGAAACTTATATACCGTGAAGGTACATGGCCATGGTGTATACGAATTTTTACGACCACTCGATACGCAATGTTTATCATTTTTTCGCTGCGTAAGTATTTTACTCTTTGACATTGGTTTGGCTCTTAAGAAGAGATAAACAAACTCCCGACCGCACATAATGTATGTATGTTGATATATGCATATGCATATGCAGATTTATATTATTGATGTAGTTTGGAAGATGGTGATTTTTATTATGTTCGTTGCCTGTCTTCATTTAGGCCAGCGTCTCACTCGAAAAACGAAATGTACACCAGCAAGGCGGAGGTAGTCACAAAAGGTAACTTTATCCGAGAGTATATTACATACACTGAAAAGGCTGTCTCGTCAATGGGACGGGGAAACACTGTGAAAAAGAAAATAAGATGCTCTCATTTCTTGTAATATTTTTTTCCTCGTTCGCTTCATCAATGCCTAACCCAACCCAAATCCTCACAAGTTCAATAGGGAATCTTTAAAGCTTGCGCTGCGCTGCACGCGGTCATCCTTACTCCAAAATGTTACGCACATAATGCCCCTATAATATACGCGTCTGCATACATAATATGAGGTGTTGTACAGATCAATATAATTCCGATGAGACGCAAGTAGGTATTATACTTTTACTGCCTCTGTGGCAAGGGCAATAACAGCAAGATGAAACGTTACTGCTTTTCTTGACTCCGCTCACCGCTTTAAATTTCTCTATTGCATTCCCGTAATATCTAGAGAAACGCCTATTGTTGATTTTTCACCGCGTGTGAGCAGCCGCCGCCAGCAGCTAACAAAATTGAAACAATACTCTAGAGGCTCGACTGGCTTTTGGCTTACGTGAGAGGAAGAGCATGATTATGCATATATGACGGTCTTTGATATTTGGTGTTACGTTCAAACATCATATTCAGTAATTCAGCGTACCACAATAATGAATTTATTCTCGTGTTATTAGCGCATAATCATGTTACTAGCATCTGGAAGGTATACAAACGAGCATTATGCAATACGTCAAATCTGGGGAACGCATAAAAAACCAAGACTCTTTTTTACGCTGTGCAAAGGAAAGAAAGAAGGAAGGCGACAGAGAGCTGGACGGGGCAACGAAAGAGGGCAATCATCAATGGGAGATAGCTAGCAAGATACAACAATAGCCCCCATTCATTATCCTTATTTAGCTAGAATTCACTAAAAAGTCTCTTTAAATGGCGCCGACAATGATATGCATGCCAAGAGACGTTGCAGCTATACAGGGAAAGCCGTACTGTTCAATATAACCAATTGGTAAAGACTTGCATGCATGCTGGTGTGTCTGAATGTCTCATCAATGGAGATTGCAACCTTAGGCATTGTCAAGACAAAAGTCATTGCTGACTATATCTGGAAGTGGAAGGAGAAAAGATGGCATAGCAAGTACGTCGTAGTTTTTGGAACGCCGATGTGTCAATGTCGCGCAGGATATAGATCAATGCTTTCACAAAGGAATGACTCGGATGATAGAGACTTTTCATATTTTTCCGAGAAACTTGCGGGGTTTTCAAACTTTTGTCAAACTTTGCCGTATTTGCAGGTCAGTGGCAAGCCGAAAAGTGATTTGATAAAAAGTTTTACTGGCAGCGATTAAATACAGTGGATAAAAAGAGCATGTAAATATTGGTATGAGATGAACTTTTTTAACTGTACTTGCAAAGGAGCATCAAAAATGTTAAATGGAAAGCTTGTCACTGATTTTTTGTTTTTGTAAATGCACTAATAATATGATTGCCTAGAATTTATGCCCGGACCGGACGGTACGCCGAAAGATAAATGAAAACAACAAAAAGTTTTGAGTGAGTGTTAAAAGGACAGAAAATAGTTGCAGATAGTTGAAATGTTGAATATGTGATTGCCAGAAATAAAAATCCGGATACTCCTGTCGTTTTGGATATTCTTGACAAAGCTCAGGTGTAATACAGTCACAGTAAAAGCATAAGAGACGGTCCTCTGCTGCTTTGGCGTATCTAAGAGGAGCATGATAAGATTACGCCGTGTCTCTACATTATTATGACATAATTAAAAGGGTAAAAGCGATAGCTTCTTCGGCAGTGACCTGATTGTAACTGCTGATATTACATGGGTTATAAGAGCTACCGCTCTGCTACTCATCGCAGCGCACAAAAGGCTGCTTTTGTAAATCCCGTCAGAATGAAGTGTTATCTTTACAGAAACTAAAGAGGGTTTTATATTTTCTCTTGAATACCTGGGTTATCTTCGTCGGGCACCCTTTCTCAGAGCACATCCACACTTTATCTTCTTAATAGCTTACCACTAACTTCAATTTTTAATACTTCCGTCAAGTCAAGAGTATGCGTCTTAAATTAAGCGGAGGGTAATTTATGCTTTGGCTCTATTCATTCGATCCCTACCTTTGTGAATTTTTCCCTGGAGCCAGAGAAAGGACGTTGACAAGTAGTGCCAAGTCAACTTCAATTTCCCTTTTTGACACAACAACTGCTGCCGTGAACAAGCCTCATCCGTGGAACCGTTCTCATATCCCCACACAACAGCCAAGCCACCATATGCACCATCAGCACCACCATCCATATCACATCCCTCTTGTCTTCATCTCGAGAGAAAAAAGGTGAAGAAAAAAGTGAACAGGATGAATTCACCTATCACAGCGAATCTCTCCTCACATTATTCCTCCTCACAGATTCACAGCTCAACCTCCTCAAGAAAAAGTGCCATGCAAATAATGTTGTAGGGTTGAAGTTGCTAGCTCGGGCTCTAAAAGAAAAATAGAAAAATTGGCAAGTCAAGCCGTGCACAAGTACACATCACTTCACACACACACACACACACACGGACACAATCACACAGCTATATCGCCGTATTACTACTACGACGGCAACAGCAACATAATCATTTTTATGCTGCCACATACAAAAAAATCATTATTCAGTTTCAGAATCAACAACAGCACCGACGACGGCATTAGCATAAAACACTACCACTAACTTGTGCTACTGCTAACTTGTCTACAGGATCATCCATAATCCTCTTCACTAACAAGTTACACAACAACGGCAGGAATTAAGTAAGCGGTAAGCATTCAGAACAAATCTTTTTTTCTTCTTCTTCTGAGCATGCCTATCTCTACGAGGAGCATCATCATCATCATCATCATCACCGAAGAAAGGGGATAGCGCTCTATATAAAGCAGTGATTGTGCATTCTACAGAGAAATGGCGAATTCTTCTTGGTACTCTTGTTAAAATTGCTTTTTTAAATAAAGGACAAGTGCCCTTCATATTAAAACTTAAAAATATCTCTTGTGTGGTAACCGAAGCATGTGTTGTGCACTGTGCACTCATTTTTAGATTTTGAACAAGCAAGTGGGAAGGAGAGGGGGAGAGAGAGAGAAAAAAAAACGAAAAGAGAAAGAGCTCTTCACGAGTCATTTTGAATGATAAGAAGAGCACACACACATGCTATTGTGTGTGCGCCTCTTCTGAAAACGATGAAATGATGAGAATGACAAAATAACAGCTTTGCATTGGTAACGAAGAGGGTTTTCAACACCCTCTGTTTTCCTCCATTCGTTCACCGTCAACATAATATATTAGCTCTAGAGCATCATCGCTCTCGTTTCGTTGAAGCAAACTGGTAGAAACGAGAGAAAATTCTTTTCTACGAAGGTGTTTTATTTGCTCAATGTGTAACTACCATTGCAGTAGGTACACACACACATTCATTGCAATGAGCATCAAATATTTGTACAATTTTTTTCCTGGGAAAGGATTTCCTGGTTATATTTTCGTATCTATTTTTTGTACGACCCGCCTTTCAAAGCGTTTCTCGGTTTGTCTACGAGAATACAAGGTAAAATTGAAAACTCAAAGAAACATATATCGCCTTAGAACTAATCGGCACCTTTTTATTTATCGCCAGTGGTGGTTGTGTTGTGTTTATTTAACTGATGCTCCTATGCTAACATACACCGCTGCCTGCTGCTGTTGCTGCATGTTTTGTACCTTATGTCCATCGTTGTCGTGTATTTGTAAAAACATTGTTAGGAAAGGGAAGGCTTTTCCCTGCGAAACCGCTGGAGAACGAGTCGACGTGACTGCAACACCAGCATTTTGACCAACCCACATCTCTTGACTAAATCCCACCCCAGTGGCTGAGTTCACACACATGGAGAGAGATAGGCGAAGCATACAGTCATATTTTTCCCAGAGAGAAGTTACACGAGAATAGAGCAGCGAGCAAAGCAATATATTTCCAACTCCGCACACACACACACACACACACTGAAAAAAACAACACTAGCAAGGCAACGTCAACATGTACACATATACCTACTTACTCGATGCTGATACGATAGCACGGCTGCTCACTCCGTTTCATTAAAAACACATACCTACACAATTTAATATTGGGATGCCTTCTGCCTACATTGTTGCATTCATGTAGCGTGTCTGGCTCTGTGAACATATCAGATTAGCGTCTTGTAGGTCTTTTGCCTTAGCCACCACGAACAATCGTCATATCATCGGCAGCGTCAATACGAACAACTACTGTGCAAGAGCACCTTTGCTTCTCTTCTTTTTTTTTCTCGGCTATGATGACGATTTTTTTCATAGTTAACTTGTGAAAAAAATATTCTGGTTGTCTTTTGCTTGTACATGCAAACTTTTTTTCTGCCTTTAATAAGAACCCCTTTGTAACACCATCGATATTTTGTGTATTCCTGCCTGCCACCACCAACGCTCATGCCATGTTGAAACATATCTTTCCGTTGATAACGATAATACATGCACAAGGAGATGAGCCTGCTGATTTCCTTTTTATCGCAAAATGTAATGTTTTTTTTCTGCGCCACGATAACATTCCTCCCAGTCGTGCTGAAAATTTTTTGAATTTAAATGTATATTCATATGGCATATTGGCATCAAGTTACAAACAGGAGAAGACGTACAGAAATGCATGACGGATGACACCGTGCAGCAGCAGCTATTTTATGCCATCAAAAAGAATTGAAAAGTGAAACGACCACCACCATAACATTGCATGCGGTTGTATGAAATTTTTAATTAAATATTTGTTTAGACACCAACGGTGTCTTGTTCATCTTGATATTACTCTTTGTTCTTTTTTTGCAACTGATATTTTTAACGGATGAGGGATGTATATGTACGGTGTTTTGCATGGGGCAATGATGATAAAACCAGGCATAACGCATGTTTTGATTACATAATAAAATAATAATTTATCTTGTGCTAAGCCGAACCAAAGTAACCGAAAATGTAGAGAGAAAAAGCTTGCTGTCTTTAAAATGATGATGATAATTAAAGTAGTGCATGTTGCTACATCTGCAAAGTATCTCGGCGGGAGGGAGATCCTCCTGTTTTCTTTTTTTTCTTAAATTTTCTTTCATTCGTAGCTGCTGCAATATACAAGCTCAAAGAAGTTTCATGTGGAGTGTAAGTGCTAATCGAGTATTTCCTGGGCCGCACACTAAGGCCTTAATCATGAGCAGTAGTAAACACGATCGTCTTTAATTTATCATATTTTGCCAATTACGTAGAACAAGGAAAGTTTCATGAGAAATGGAAATGGCATGCATGGGAAATGAGGACAAAAACAGAGGCAATGCCAAAGTTCAAGTTCCCACACCTTCGAAGCCGCAGCAGTTGTTACAGACGCAGAGCAAAAAAAGAGTGAGTAACTGAACTGGACATGCAAGAAACATCAAGGGAGACTCTCGTACCCAACTCAAGAGAGGCGAGTTGGGGAAGAGAAAATGGAGAATTCAGCAGAAAATGATAACAACAACAATAATAATAATAATGGAGCGTCATACATTATGAAAATAAGTGTAGTTCTAGGTTTATGTGTGTTTCTGGTTGTGATTTATTTCGTGCAATTATGTAGTATTTATTATAAATATTACTTACGTTTTTTATGTACTTGTACGAGTGTAGCTATTGATGTACTACTTTTTATTAACATAATAATATCACTGATTTTACCTTCATTCCGCCACAAAAATGCTAAAATGGAAGAGGAAGCCTGTAATTTTTTTTGTTTCTGTGTGCGCACATAAATAAATGTTGTACTCTTTGTGTGTACCTCCAACATGATGAGTGCTGAATTATATATGTGGCTAACGTGACTATTAAAAGAACATGTATTATTGGCAGTTTTGAAGCTGCCGCCAGCTTAAAGTGCAATAAAAATTGTAAAACTCAATATCTTGTTCTGGGTTAATTTATGCGAATTTTGTATTCGTAATTTACATCATAATTCATTTCTTAGTTGATAGTAGTCCATCTTTACGTCAAATCGTTTACAGCAGCGTACCATATTATGCGGCATGGATGAATGGCATTATGTGTAGGCAAACTAGATAATCCCACAAGAAAAAAAATAACCTCGTGTAGAATTGTACTTTACACAATTTTAGTTCACGATTAGCATCAATTGCGAAAATTGTAGAAAAAACCAGCACATTTATTTTTCACTGTCCAAATTCGAAACCTTGGTGCGAGCGGATACAGTAATTTCTCCAGACCACCACCGGTATCATAAGTAGGTACATTTTAATAAGCACATTCAATTAACTAGCAAGAAGAGCGATTTTGATGAGTGCACCTCGTGATGCAATCTCAACTGCAAGGCAGCATTTTTGTTCTAGATTCATACGATAAACCGGGAAGCTTCCCAAGAAGATAAATGTGCATTTTCCCCAAGTAAAGTGCAACTAGCTTCACATTTCCCCATACATTGTACAACTCTCTTTCTGTAATGTTCCATTCCATCGTTTTTATTTCTTCTAAAAAAAAAGCAAAGGTAGAGAGACGCTCATGGCATCCGTCTGCCGTCTCGACATTTCTTTTTAGAAATGTATAATTCTCATTGTCTCAATCTCAGTCGGCTTAGGACCCTGGGCTAATCTACATAATACTGGTGACTGACACACTTTATATGAGTACATTACTCACACATTTTCCATGATGCATTTGCTCGTTTGACTGACAACGGAACACAGGTATTTGGGAGTATTGTCTCTCTATTTAACCTAGTAAAGTTCTATCGTACCAGTTTAGCAGTACAGTAGTGGAAGACTACATTTTGTTTCTGCTTTGATTTTGACAAGTAATGCCAAAGCAGCCAGCCAGCAGGTTCAAAGCGGGTTTTGCTTGGTTTTACTCGGAGTGTTTTAATGTGTGGACCAGGAAAACCGTGCCGGTGTCCAGATAGTGAAATAATCATTTCATCGTTGTTGTAATAACCAAATTATCAATTTGCAGAGCTTTTTCTACCTATGTGGACTCAAAAGCCCAAATTCTGGTCAGTGCCATCATAACCACCAGACTTGTTTGAGGTTTAAAACACTGTACATTGACTGTGAGTGACTATCGTGAAATATGGTTATATCATAGGACAATATTTGAGTACACTTTACAAAAACAAGACTGTAGACTTGTACACAACGTGTTGTTGTTGTTGACCTGACATGACAGAAACGATGCATGTTGGTTGATGGGGACCACGTATATTATATATTATCTTTCATTGTGTTTTTTCTGGTGTGAGTGAAGTGAGAGTAATTTGTTTGAAAGCTAACTGACGGATTGCTAAATGATTGAAATCATGCAGAAGACTTGTCCTGTGTTCCACAATACGAAAAACAATGTTTTTGTTGATTTATTCCAGCATTACACATATTTACAACGTATTCCAAAATCAATCAACTTTGTGTTTCATGGTATCAGCTCTCAAACCTCTCGGTATCATTTTTACTCTGCTAATCGATGCCCGGCCGAAAAAAATTCCACTTAGGCATCTTCAAAACACCACTTCTTTAATGTTGTCTGCAGACCGATGTCACATCAGAACATTATTTAGCCATTTCGCAAAAGCCATGCAAGGAGTTTTTCGCCGTCGTCATTCCCGCCGTCGCCATCTGTCTTAATCGAAGAGGGCGATGGGACAATTTGAATAAAAGTCCAGAGAGAGAGAGAGAGATATCCCACACTATTTATCATGATATCTGTTACTGTTATTTTGCGAAAAGAGGGTTGGTAAAATTGCATTTTATTTGTATCATTGCACACCACCACCACATTTCCAAGTACACACACTTTAAGATACGAACGAACTGAATGACATTAGAAAAACAACACGAGTCGTCATCATCACCAACCTCGCAGCAATACGTAATTTAATATTATACACAATTCATTTTCAGTCGTTTTCTGTGGATGGACTCGCTCCCTCGCGCACACACACACACTCACTCACTCAGGAGAACAGAAAAAGATACTTATTTGGAGTACAACTGCGTATGTATCTATATAATATTATCCTATACCGAGACGTAACATTACGACGATGATGATGATGTGTTTGTGAGCCTTATAACCACATGGCATGATGGTAAGTAAAGTAAATGATGATGTAGTAAAGCTACATAAAAACGAGTTGAGTTTTTTCCTCTTTAACTATGAAAACCTTGTTATACGGCTGCACACACACAAACAAACCATCATCGACGGGCNGTTTTTTCCTCTTTAACTATGAAAACCTTGTTATACGGCTGCACACACACAAACAAACCATCATCGACGGGCACCAGGCTTAAGACCTGCTGGTTTTCTGCCTGTGTGTATACGTATACACCTCTCTGCCTCTAAACATATACCTATACAAGTGGAGTTTCATAGGAGTTGTTTGTAGGTAATGGGATGATGATGTTTTCTATATATAATGTAAACGTTATATGGGCATCATATATTGAATGCATGGTTGATGATGATGAGAAGAGGAGCAAAACAAGAGAGAAGGTAAAGAGTCACTGCGTATAACGTTAAAAGTATATGTATGGAGTGTTCAAGTTGAACCTCTGCTCACTTGCTTGCCATCCTCATTCAGGCCCACTCGTAAAAGAGTTCTGTTCAGTTTATGAATCCACATGGGGACTTCTCCCTTTCTCACACGAATTGCATGAGTTTTGTGTTTTTCTACCTTTTGAGTACGTACGTGGTGTGGTACACTCTACAGCTTTTGGTGGCACACTGCTGTGTTCTCTGGAAAAAAGTCTTTCCGTCGTCGTCGCCGGCACTTGTAAGCTTTGGGACAGTTAAAAAGGAAACCTCGACACGACCGAATACTTTGATAGTCTTAAAAATTAAATTGATTCAGAGTGTTTGTGTGTGTGACCGAATGTGTGGCCATTAAAACATGAATCGCCAGTAATAAGTACACATTTTGTGAGTGTGAGACAATACCCGGTGTTTATTTGTGACATAATCGCCATTACTTTAATTGCCAATTAATAGTTGTGGTTAGGAGTTGTAGTGCAATTAAAATTTAACGAATACATTGTCCTGAGGGGTGTCTGTCCTTGGAACGTACGTTAAGATTGGGGAAAGATTAAAAAGTGGGAAATAGAGCAGCGAAGCTAACGACGACGGTGGGCCCAGTTGATTTTCTTTCGCTCCTTGCGTAAAACAATGTCGACGGGGAAATCAAAGACAGTGGAACACAAGTCATGGGACTTATTGGACGACGGTGAAAAGGAATTTTACTAAGGGTCACGACACGGTTGACGGTGTTGGTGGCGTCGAGTGCAAAAGCGAAAGGCAAGGCGCGAGTTATTTTGCATCTGTCGCTGACACTGCCTTATGAGTTATCTCAACACGGACTGTTGTTCTTTCGAGTATACTAAAATGATTGTGGTAAAAGAGGAACAGGGAGCGGGGGAATGGGTCAGAAATGGGGATGGAGACCCCACCGGAGGTTACGGAAGACAGACCATGTTAAAAGAAGACCTCCCTCCCAACCTACCCCCAGATCATCACTCCCTCGTAGCCCCACATTGGCCAGCCATAATCATCACGGTTCCTCTGGTATCACTGGAGTGACAAGTTGTGCAAATTCTGGACAAGGCCATCATCACCCTCACGGCCCGAACAATAATAACAATAACAATAATAATAATTCAAACTGCAATAACGGTGGTGGTAATGGTGGCAGTGGAAACAATATCTGTTCCGGATGTGGACAAAGAATTTTAGATAGATACTATGTTCTAGCAGTCGATCGACAGTGGCACAATGAGTGTCTTAAATGCCACAGTTGTGGAGTTGTGCTTAGCAATCAGCTCACTTGTTTTGCCAGAGATGGTCTCATTCTTTGCAAAGAAGACTACTATAGGTATGCACACAATTGTGAAATTATTATATTTACTGCTTGTCATGAATATATATACAACATTTAATGCCTTATCAAATCGCACACTGTAATTTGCATTGCATTGGAAAAGTAAGCCATCGTCAGTCCTGTGTCAGAAAAACAGGACGTGTGTTCATCTATTTTCCAAACGTTTTTTCCTTTAACTTTGCTGATAACGTGGAATGCCAACTGCTGGGCAGAGAGTGATGTAGGTACTTTTAAAACTGCTTTCATAGTTGTACGCCGTATTGGGCGCCTGTTCCAGATTCTCGCATTACTTATCTCTGTTCCTTTAAACCGATTTTGCGTGTGCATCCTTTCATTTCTAAGAAACACACTTTCATTAGCTTACATTTTTCATCGTGTTAATTTCCCTTTTTCCGTGCCATCACCATCTTCCACAAACATTGTATATACACTCACATGATATAAGATATACTTGCTAACTTGGTTATTGCTCGTCACTTGAAGACAACTGATTAGTGGTAACGTTAAGTGGTGCACCAAAATTCGTCAGGAAGTCTTTGTGGTTACCGTCTTTCGTCAAAGTCACACGGTAGAACCGCTGCCTCGAAATTTGGGCACTGTGTAATAATGACAATTCATTATTTTGACCGTTGTCCAAACACGTTGTCTTATCTCTTATTAAAATTATTCACAACTTTTCCTGTAGATTTTTTTCGTTTCACAATTCTAACAGCATTGCAGAATATTATATAGGTTAGGTTATGTAGTGTACCATCTTGCATTAAAAGTCATCCAGCCGTCATCACACACCACTGTTTTGTGGTGATTGAAGGAGTGCGCAAACTTGTACTTTTTCACACTTGATTTGCAGCTGATATTTTTATGGCAATGCTATCAGGATCCTATGATGGCCATCAACAATAGAGATATCTTTCGAAGCATCTTTAAAGATTTATCGTGAAATCTGATGTTTTCTGACTAAAACAGTAGAATCACGGACATGATACACAATGTGGCACTTAAACAAGTTATTGGCTTTCGTGGACTTCGTCATCGCTTCGCCCTTATTATGTGCTGCTGCTTGCAACAATGTCATTATTTGATGAACGTATTTATCAGCATATATATGTGTATGCACACACACCAATTCTTTGTAATAGCAGACAGGCGACTCACTCTACTGATTTGTATCAACTTAAGTAAACGGATGATGATGATAAAGTATAGATAATGATCGTGAACAGTCAAACGTTCATAAAATGAAATATAATCCTACCTGCTCATAAACATATAGTCTTGTAGATGTAACCAACTAGACGTGCACGAAAACTTTATAAATGGGAAACAATGATACTTTGTTATCCGCTCCGCTCCGTGTACAATATCAATGTTAACAAGTTCTCTGCTCGTGGTGTTCCATGTTGCCCCGGATCAGCCTTTTTGGTCGTTGTTGGGTGCAAACAAACAACAACGAC
>JAHZNE010001977.1:0-36606 GCA_027744055.1 Callyntrura sp. NNG-2020
TCAGTAATTCTTAACTTAAGTCATTCTTAAGTCAGTTTCACCAGAATAAACCTCCAGAATTCTGTTGAGATCAACCACGCTCAGTACCAAATTATGTGTATACGTTAAGGTTATTTTGATCGGGCAAAAGGAAGGGTTTTGGTTGTATTGAAAAATTGAACTTTCTGGTTTCAACCTTATATTTAAAGACCTTGCTACAAACCTTTAAAAAAATTAAACCAACGTTAATAGAAAATGTTACAATATACTTAATTTTCGAAAAAAATCTGTGGTATGGATTTTGTGAAACACGAGACAACTTTTTGTTACGTAAAGTATCGAATCTATGGTATAGTACAAACATCTGGGCAGGAGCTTCCTTTTGCCCAATTAAAATACTGTTCAGATATATGCAACTAGCATGTTTGTGTACACAACATTCGTTCAGAATTTAATTTAAAAAACCACGTGTGACATGAACCTAATGTCACATGAAAATGATGATTGTAAACTATAAACATTCATGCGTTGTGTTTATTGTTTATATTAAATTTTTACCTTATTTGCATGACATAATAAACTTGCATAATTTTGTATAACGAATTTTCGAAAATTGTATAATAGCGGCTACCTTAGTCATCAGTAAAATGGTAGAAATGTGACTACGTTGCATATAGTTGGCTGTGAAAGTAAAAGGGTTCTAAATTTTCATTTTTTACACTATGTACCGAGTCAGAACAAGACTCTTGTAAAAGGAATCAGGTAGCTCAGAAAGTGCTTTATAGGAATGTTTTACTGATGCACTTCTGAAAATCTGAAGTACTTCTGAAATGCTTCAGAAGTACTTTTGATATACTTCTGAAGTACTGAAGAACTCCTGAAATACTTCAAATGCCCCTGAGGGGAGCAAATGGGTATTATGGTACAACTCCCTTGCAGGTATCCGCATACCAAATTTAAAGCCTAGTTGTTATATTAAAAAAATTGAAGGTAGTTCATGCTTCCGCCGCATGGGGGCATCACAGACATAACCTTTTTACATGCTTGTAGCCCTAAAAACAAGTCGTTTACTAAATACCCCGTCTTAATAGGATAAAACGTGTCCGGTCTACAAAGGAAACAAGCTCTGACCTTAAAAGATCCCTGAGGTTCGCAGGGTCAACCAATCCGAGCCAAACTTGGCAAAACGATATAACTCTCTAATAGGTTCCTGCATACTAAATTTTAACCCCTGTTGTCATTTAAAAAATATGGGGATGACCCTGGGGGCCATGGGATGTTGTAGATTGTAAAAACAAAAACCTGGATGCACAACTGAAGGTGCATAGGAATCGATCTCTGAAAACCGTTTTTTCTAAACCACGTAAATTCCGTCAGGACGGCCCTACAGACTGAAATGCCAAATTCATAAGGTACCGCATGACTACGCCATCTAATAAAAAGACTGAAATGAGGTGCGTGACACATGCATCATGCCGTGTCAGTCCTTGGTATTACCAGCAGCGTTCTGTACTGCAATTATGACTCGTGGTAGCCTCATCGTGTTTAAATAAAAGATCTTCATATAATAGATGTCAAACCCAAGAAATCTAACATAACGGGGATATGATGTCCGCGTTATAGGTTCACGGGTTACCTGGTTTCAATATATACGGTCTTATTTAATGGAAAGCTGTGCAAACCAGCTTCAAATTTTATAAGCTGAATCAACAAATCCAACATTCCAACAAAAAATTCCGGTTATACAATGTTTTTGAGCCAACAACGAGGTAGAGCACCCGCATAACAAAATACATCTGGAAACTGGCTATTGGATCTTATCCGTTTCATATTCAAATCTACTGATTCAATATACATGCTGTAGGGCAATATAAGACAAGCTAAACTTTCTCTCTATATATCATCTAAATTAATTCAAGTTTTGAACTTCTGATCAGGTACTTTATATGAAAGTCGACCATGTACAATATGGGTTTATCGTTGTATTTATTGAAGAATCATCAATAACATTATTTGTTATAGTTATGCTGCATTTTCAAGCCTTTATTTTGTTTCTGACGTAACTGGTGCAATTTATTCTATAATTAATGGCACTATTGCAAAAATTTATTCACATGCCGTACGGGTAAAAATGTTATTAAATATGTACATGTATCTAAATCTAAGGTGATTTGACTGATTAATTCCTCTTGTTTAGTGCAAACTGCAAGACTGAGACATATTTGCATGTTGATCTGATAGGCTATAGCATGGTATACATAGAGTTTATTAAATTCAGATATTTTCATGATCATGAGTTTTTAAGAAAGTAAATATTCATGCAGACCTAGCACTACAAAACTATGTATATACTATATACGATCATTCCATATGACAAAAAATCAGGTTGATAGTATGAATCAAAAATATGCCATATTAAATTGATAATAGGAAGAAAGAAATCAATTCAACGTTATTTTCTCATATTGTGCAAATTTGCCAAAACATTTAAGTTTTTAAATGTGGAGTGTAAACAATTCCTAGAAACGAGCCAATTTATCCGTCACCTTTGGATCATGACTGAATTATTGTCAACCAACTCAACACCAACAACATAAACTTGGCTTTATGACGCTACAAGTGTCATCCGCAATGCTCAAAATGTTCTTGGTGGAGTGCAGCACCACGGCCAAGTCAATTTTATAGGGTGAAATAGGTTAGATTAGAGATCAAGATAGTGGATGACTTGAGTATGTCAATACGTCTTATGATCTCTGATGACTGGACATTATGGTCAATTCAACAGCAAGAAAGGCTGAAGTATCTCCAAACATAGGTCAGTGGTCAACCAAGTTCACCTGAGTTATATATCTTTGATTTTTACATGTCTAGAAAGAGCCAGTAATGGTCTTTCCAATTGTATGACTGACGATAAAAACTGCTAGTCAGAAGTTTGCATTGATGTACTAACTACCGCAGTTGCAAAAGTTGTCAGCGACCGTGAGCAACACAAAATAACAACTTCGTTCTATCTGGAATCCGTACTCACCGGGAAATTTATTTTAGTTTTTCAGTGAAAATCATGGATACCCACAATTGTGTGTCGCACTTGACAATTTTTGTCGTTTTATTGACTCTTTTCTCTATGTGTGCTGCTTTGTCACCTCTTCCTGCAACAACTCCCACGGTATTAGGTCCCTGCAATGACAACAGCTCGTGCACCATACATAACTCTTACTGTGACATGGGAATGCACATGTACAATTATTTACCCACCGAGTGCGGTCCTACTGCTGTAAACTGTCAATCTGCTTACTTACCTCCTCCTCCACAATATTACTGGTGCATTTGCCAACCGGGGTATCAAGCGGTTACCCGCGGAGCTACATCGTACTGTGAGCCCATTCCAAAAATACGAATGGGAGCTTACTGCCAATCGTCCGAACAATGCAGTTCCCCCATGGCAGTTTGTCTGCCTAGCTCCCGGATTTGTGATTGTCGTCACGGTTACACCCCCAGTGCCGACTTGACTCAATGTCTGCCCTTGGTAATGAACCTGGGCAGGACCCCTTGTCAAGATGATAATCAGTGTCGGCAAGGACTTCCTGGACTGTACAGCCACTGTATTCCCAGAAGAGAACCGGGGAGGGGGGATTCCACAAGATTTTGTCAATGCACCAGCGATTCTGTAGAAGGGCCTGTGGATCAAACCTGTCATGTTCGAGCCCGGCGTGTGGGTGACCATTGCAAGGTTAACAGTCAGTGTACGGTCAGTCTAGGATTTAGTTTGTGCATTGATGGTCACTGTCGTTGCAATGTGGGGTACGGTAGGATGGAGCATGGTAAATGCGCTGATGAAGCTCCCACGACTACTTGTTGCTGTGGATGTCCTAATCGACCGGCACACGGGTGTTATGGCCCGTGCCCAGAATATTAAATCGTTTGCCTTCAAAAATCTTACATTTTGACATGTTAATCTTTATTGTAATACAATTGCCCCTCCACGTGTCAAATAAAATTAATGTTTTCAAATATAACCTCGTACAAGTTCACATGTGCATTGCGGAATGTACACAAAATATTTATAACAAGTCATTAATCTCGCCATATATTTTACCCAATGTCTACACTGCTCCATTTGACATTACTTTCGTTCCCCGATTGTTACGTTTGTATGGTGTAATTTTTTGGTTGTCAGATTTGCATGACTAGAAAAAGTTGTAATTACATTCGCTAATAAAATTAATTCAAAGTAGGGAGTTTCTCAACTTCCATTATAATAGTTACCCACCTTTATTAATATTATTTTCCTTTGGTGAAAGTCGCCAGTTGTTCTAATAATTATACATCCTTGATCATGGCGAGCAGCAAACGCTAAGGCGCCAGGTGTACAGTGCAATGTATAATTACATGTCTTTACATGCAGTGCTGTTAAAATTAAACCTCTCACACCCCAATATCTGAGGCGGCTTTTTAAGTGTAAAAAATCTTATAATAAGAACCTAGCGTGTCTGTTAATATGAGTATCAAACTAAATGCTCTTCAAATGCAATTCATTAAAATATATTTTGTCTATGTAAGTCAAACAAAATTTTATACTTTTACCTTTTTTTAAATTACTACACTGCATGAATATATTTTGTATTAGGGAGCATCTATCAAAAAAATTTAGAATATAATTTTTTAAAGCTATATTAAAAAATTTTCTCACAGTAACTTTTTATTTCGTCTAACGCACTCTATCCAGCAACCTTTTCAAATTTACTACACCAGCAAATTTTATTATTTACATATTAATATTGTACCTTTTTCTAAATGTACTGGTAAAATAACTTTTCCGACATGTTCAGGTAGGAACAACTTATGTTATTTTCCAAAAAAATGGCTAATCAATAAATCAAATACAAAAATAAACCACATAGACACACTTCTAACATCCACTAATATATTGTAGTTCTCTTCCTCTTTTTTTAAATAGGTGTACAATGTTAATTTTTCATAAACGCTCAGCACAATATTAAGCACTATTAAGTTGATAGCTATTGCACTTGAATCCCAAGAGAAAGTTCTAGAACACTAATCAACAGAATAACAAATATTAGTCGTTATTTACATTCAAATTATCACAATTTTTTGTTTCATACCAAGTTGATCTAAGTTAAATAAGTGTTAATTTATCAACTAGAATCATTTTCATTTACACTCAAAACGACGTTGCAATTCCCACGACTACTACCCGTACCAAGCCCAGCCATGACATCAGAACTGCAGTGGAGGACCATCGGTCTTGCCAGCAAAATTTACGGATATTTACTCCCTTATTCAAAACCTGTATCAATAAATCTTCACACAAAGCAAGCAAATGTGGAAAAGCGCTCTGGAAAATTGGTCCTATTTTGGCTATCAACTTTAGTAGCTGTTGGTTATCTAATGTGCGGAATGATTGTCATAATCATGGCCTTCGTTACCAAAAAATTGGAAGTTCCGTTATATGTAACCCTGACGTATATCATGGGAGTTATTTTGCTGGCGGCTGGCACCTTCATGTATTTAGCCTGTTGGATGTTCTCAAAAATGTTTTAATTCTTTAGCAAATTTCTACGAACAATTGATTCGAATGCCGAATGACCAGAGGCATATGTCTATCAAGAGCATTTTCTTACAAGGTAATAATGACAGTATAAAAATAGCCCTCTAATATGTGCAATCATCATCAATAAAATAATGCATATCGTTTATTTTTTTAAATTGTAGAAGTAACCTATTTCTTACAAGGTATGACAATGTGGGTATTTTCATGTTTCTAATAAGTTTATGGAACATAACTTATGCGATAGCGTTTGGTTTCCCATTTGTCTTAATGAATATGGATCCGTTTTACTTTCTCGCACAGTTATACTATCCAAACGTTTTAAACATTCCAAGTAAATATATTTTCTTTTTATTTAGATGGGCTGGGTCACAATGGTTTTTAGTACATTTTCTACGTACAGCTTTATTTGATGTTAGTGTAGGTCTCATTGTTATATCTATTTATGTTAGGTCAAATGTCAACCTTGCCGCACGACCACTGGAAGCTTCAACACTTTTATTGTACAGCCAGCTTCACTGTATAAACCAAATTGTTTTTACATTCTTAAATTGCTATTAGGCTTAATGGTTGTAGTTCTGGTATTATTACTGATTACGTTAAATTGGATCAGCTTGGCTTGTTTGAATACGCATCCCACTTTTATTTACGTTATGTTGCTGAGTCTTACTATAGCTTGATATCTTTTGCTGCAAGTACTTCTTCCCCTCTTTATTGAGAGCTATGAAGTAAGTAAATCTGCTATTGATCACTGGAGGAAGCAGCTGACAAATTGGACGACGTTACTGGAGGCAACGACTTCGAGCCCAACGTCTAGTTGCCTTTTACTACGGAATGACTAAATTTGAAAGAGAAACAAAATCAAATATTGACTCATTCATCGTTAATAACACTGCCGATCTGTTGCTTTTGTTCTAATCAAATTATTGTTCATTCTCACAATGTAAAAATGAACGTTCACGATTGTTTCGTTAATTATTACCACTAAACGGCCCCTAGTAGTATTATTCATTTGCACTAGTGTAATGAATTCTGAACTAACATACTAAATAAGACAAATGTGAACTATTGCACTGTGTAAATCTAACCACTATCCCCAAATAAAGCATTGGTAATTGGGAAATTAACAATTGTAATTGACCGATTATACTTTACAATTAAAATAATTGATAAATTTGATTGTAAAGCATGAAACAAACCAATTTGTAGTTCTTGTTTAATCTAGTCTCAATTATCAATTGGAGTAAAATTAAAATTTAAAGTAACTTACAATTGCTAATTGCTATATAATAATTTGGAACTGATATAACACGTATTAAAATAGATACGCTTTATTTATTTAAATGAATTAACACAGATTGTGGAATACTCGATTGAAGAACAACATAGTTATCTGTAACGTACATACGTTATTTTATAAGTATTATTCCATATTTTAATATAGTTTTGGTATAGCAGAAATAAGAATCAACTGTCCGGCTCAGGACATTATTAGCACAGGAATTATTATTTTCCACTTTTCTCAAAACTTGAACAAATGTTATGTACTAAGAAGGCACTTCGTACAATACATAATGTGCCATGGTTTTGAAGACATCTGTAGTTAAAATATTTAAGTTGTCTGATACGTTTCGACAGTGCGATAGATACTAATGGAAAACTAATTGACAATAATTGTAACCTCAATCCACTTTCTTTAATTTTCATCAGCGTATTGTCTCTAATTATGGCAAATCAAAATATTTTCTACATAATATAGACTACATGCCATGCAAAACTTTTCAAATTTTTTGCAAAAGTTCTACTTCAGCAACATTATTTATTTTCTCGCGTAACTATTTTATTAGTATGTCATGATCGGTGTATAAGACCGTAACTTTAATTTCCTAAATACCGCACTTTTCATGAGCAATCATTCGAATATTATTCAAATTTGACAACTATTAAATATTATGAGCTTGCTTGTAGAAATATCCAGTAAAACATTGATGTATACGCTGAGTCACAGATAATATATTGCCGACAAAGATTTCACATTGGTAACAGCTAAAATTCAGTTTGAGTTTGTGAATTCGATTAGTACACATGCTCTGCTGTGCTATAAAGTTTTAAAGTTTAACTGTAACCGTTGCTAAATTGAGAATGCTAAGCTTTGTCAGCATTTAACGATAAATCATGTACCTATTGTTACCATAAAATGAACTCAGAGAAAAGATAAACTTATTCTTGCATAAGGTTCAAGTTTCAGTTTTTTGGGGCAATGATGTGCTAACACCATCGAACCAATATATGTATCGCTGTAATTCATACAAGTGACTTCTATGACTTTCTGCATACATACTACAAGATATTTGTGTATCGGTGTTCAACAGTACTAATATCGAACAATTCTTTTTTAATTCTTTATGATAACGATTGAAATTAACAAAACAACAATCGTTTCGATGTTTCCAAAGCAGACGTTTTTACCATATTTAAAACAGGCAGAAACAATTGAGAAACAGTAGTCAAGGTTTGACTGACCTCATAGCAAGACAGTTTGTTAATTCCCATTTTTGGTCCATTGAATAACTATAAATTGTATTAATAAAAAAATACTTACATCTTCTGCCGTATGCGGCTAATGTAAAATTCACTTTCGACACGAGTTTGATGATATAGGACGTGATATTATAACATTTTGCATTTCATCAACAAATCAGTATCAACCGCAGTACGCCATGACGTCAGAACTACAGTGGAAAGCGATGGATCTTGCAAAGACGATTTACGAGTACATAATGCCGTACCCAACACCTATTACTATAAACTCTCATACACGAAAGGTTACAGTGGAAAAATGTCCACGTAAACTGATCCCTTCTTATATAACAACTATAGTCGCCGTTACGTATTTGTTGTTAGTCATTTTATCGATAATTTTGTCAGTTGATACCAAAAAAATTCCGTTATACGTCATCATGATGTACGTCACAGGAGTTATTATGATTGCATCGTGTTATGGCATATATCTACTTTGTTGGGCATGCTGTGATGTGATATATTTGCAATACTTGAACACCTTAACTAAATATTTTGAGCAATTACTTCCGATATCTAATGAACTGTCGCAATCTTCCTTGAAAAACATTTTATTACAAGGTAATTTATATTAGAGTTTTGTTATAATGAAAGTTCAACACAATAATGTCATATTTCTGGTGCGCAGAGTTAACCTGCTTATTCCAAGGAAGACCATACGACAAACTAGGCATTTTCCTCTTTTTTCTCACGTTGTGGAACACGTCATTCAATATAGTTTTGGATTTACCACTCGTATTTTTAAATATGGATCCACTTTACTTTCTGGCACAGTTATACTACCCAGAGGTGTTTACAACTCCAAACAAATATCTTTTCATTTTCTTTAGATTGATTTGGACGATATGCTTTACTGTGTACTTTTTCCAAATAATTTTATTTGGTGTGAGTATTTGCTTTATTTCTGTTTCAATTTATCTCAAGTCAATTGCTTACCTTGCATCTAGATCAATGGATGCTTCAACGCTTTTGCTCTTCAACCAGCTCCACTGCATAAACCAAGTAGGGTTTAAGCTCCTCCAATTCGTTTTTGGTTTAATGATTGTAATACTTATATCATTAATTGTTACATTAAACTGGATAAATTTATCTTGCTTGAATATGTTTCCCCTTCTCATATACACTGTCTTAGTGACTTTTAACGCAGCGTGTTATTTAATCTTGCAAGAACAACTTAGCCTAGTTATAGAGAGTTTTGAAAGAAGTAAATCTACCATTGAGAACTGGAGACATGAGTTATGCACGTTACGAACTCAACGATGTTACTGGAAGCAACGACTTAAAGCACAACGACCGATTGCCTTTTACTACGGAATGACAAAATTCGAAAGAGAAACAAAGTCAAACATTTACTCATTCATTGTGGATAAAACTATCGATCTATTAGTTTTGTTTTAGTAATTATTCCAGCTAACAGATCATTTTTAACCGATCATTATCACATTTAAAAAATAATTATCGGTAAATGTTAGGTAGAGTTTGTGTTACCTTTGGGTTTCAGCCAAAAATAAAAGCAGTAAAACTTATAATGTAGGACCTGTTCAATGCAATTCTGCTCTAACCTTTTCTTGCATTTAGCAAAGCTATAACTCATATTTATCCCTTCCCAAAGGAAAAACTCAAAAATTCCTATTATTTCATAATTTTTCTCACTTTACCCCATATTTTATCCCTGGGGGATGACCTGCAGAACCAATTTTTGTTCAACTAAGACCTATAAGATCGTACCTACCGATCACAAAAGTAAAACATTCAAAACTCCTATTCCTTCGTAAAGATGATGAGAGATGATGATGAATTGGAACTTTGATTCCTTATAAAACCCACTTGCTGTGTAAAATTTCAAAGTTAAAAATTTTAGTTCCAATTTTTGACCACAAGGGGGCGCAACAGCTCTTCCATTTTTACATAATATTAAAGCCCTTCTGATTAAGAGTCGAATGGCGAAATTCCCATGTTGATCGGCAAAGAAAACAAGATTTTGACTTATATACCCCCTGGGGGCCCAAAAAGTCAACTACTCTACGTCAAACTCGGCAAAATTACTTATCTACTACGTACCTACCTATATTCTGAATTTGAGCTAATTTGGCCAACTTTTAATTTTTACCCCTGTCGTTACCCCTCCGGGGGTTGACCTCTAAAGCCCATCTCCCCCGAGATATTGACCCGACCTATCTTCCTGCAAAAATAATTTTGAAATTCGCTTTCCTTCAAGAGTTATCTCGTATACGGACGAACGGACGGACGGCCGGACGGCACAACGCGGTAGACAATTTCTAGATACGGCCTGACTTCAACAGGTCCTAAATAAACAAAAGTAAAAATTTACTCGTTCATTGTGGATTACACCATCAACCTATTAGTTCTTTTCTGATTCCGTTATAAATCAGCTAGATAGTGAAAATATCTTACGTTTACTCTACCAAGTACGAAAGTTGTATTGATAAACTGAAACTAAATTCTAAATTGGACACGTGTGTATTGCTAGAATACGGTTTCAAGTATTCAGAAAATAAATATATTACTAATTGCTAGAGAATTTAGTTGATTATGGAGTGATCTGGAGAGCACATTGTAGTTGGATCACGTGAGTTTTCTATTAGAGGAAGCAGCACAATGCACAAAGTCTGGTATTAGTAAATTAGAATAATAAACGAGCACATTGGTATCCCTTTACAACGAATACCACTATAAGTATCGACCTATTATTTACTTCCGTGTTAATCATATATTTGCTTAATTTGTGAAATAAATGTAATTAGATTTTTTGATTTTTTAAATATCAAAGATCGTTTATGCGTCAATTTTATTCATTTACACATTCAATATAGAAGAGAATACAACACTTCTGATACCCCTTGAGGGTTTCAAGGTTGCCAGGGCCCCTGTAATACCTATATTTTAATGGAATATTCCTCCTCCTTGTCATTTATTTCCGATGTGTCAGATAGAAACAAAGCAATTCCTTTAGTCCCCCCTTAATGGTGAGATAGGGAGAAATGGAGTGGAAGGAGGTTAAGTTCACATGTCATCGCAGAAATGCTAAAATTAGCGTTATTCACTCGTGCTGGTACATGTATATTTAGGCAGTCTTCCACCGAAATTGTATAAGTAATACAAGAACGATGAAGTCTATTAAGTATCATTTAAATGGATGAACATGTCCGACAGTTTAAAATTACCACAAATTGTCTTTGTCTGGATAACCAAACCAAATTATTAGTGTTTCATATTATATTGTATATTAGCGGAGAAGTGAAAATTTTGTCATAACATGCCCAATTAAAGTTGGCATTGTTCCGCCGCCGCTATCCAAATGTAATTTTGTCGTCTTTTACAAAAATTATGTAATTCTTAAATTCGATTTTACTGAGTCAGCGTTTAATTAGAAACTGTGAAATAGCAACTGTTTCAGTATTCAAACACAAGCGGTGTGAATTCACAAACACCATGTCAATTAACAATTATGGTAAAAAGTTACACATATGTGAGATTAACCATGCTTTGCCACAATGGGTTAATTCTTGCAGAATCCAGAAATTTATGTAAGGTCAAAGTTCAAATTCATCATTACCATAACTTTTTATTTATTTTTTATTTTATTTATTTATTTCATTTAGTAAAGAAGTACAGAGACAAAACCAGCATCTTACACAGTGATGACAATTTATAGAGTTTCTCAGATGATATATTTGATACTATTGGTAATATGTGGTATAAGCGTTTTAACATTTGACTTGTGACAATGACAAAAATACCACGCTGCCATTGTACGATGTGTTTCGACAAAAGCGTTAAAACCTAATTGTATCTGTAATTGTCAGTTGTATAAAAAAATTATACGAATATTTGGTATGTAAGACAGCAACAACCTGATGTTTCCTCGGATAACTTGATATCCAATTGATATCTAACGTTCCAACATTAAACAATTTAAAACTATAACAACTTTGAATTGTTATTAAATAGATTACCGAAGGATGGTCCTCGTACGTTTTAGCTTCCGACAAAGAACTTTCATTTTACATATTAATAACCTTTTATTTCTTCGAATTTTAGCCAAAAACATTTGTTGAAATATATAAAAGTATATTAATTGAGGAAATAATAATAAATTCTGCCATTATTGAAATACCACATAATGCTAATTTTCGTTAAATTGCTAATACAACTTAAATGGTTCGTGAGCATTCAAATTGCACAATCAACTCGAACGTAGTCTGGTTCAGTTATGTTACCAAATATCACTTGCTTAAATATGTACTATATGCACTGATAAACATTAAAATTGAAAATCACACAAGAAAAACTCAACACAAACAATCATCACTTGAATTCCAATTGTTTCTAAGATTTCCAGTTTTGCCACATTTCCAGATTTTCACAACTAACCACATCACTGTAATACGCCATGACGTCAGAACTACAGTGGAAGACGATTGGTCTTGGAAACAAAATTTACGGTTGTTTACTGGCTCATGCTACGCCTGTAGTCATAAATCCCCATTCGAGAAAGGCGGTTTTGGAAAAGTGTCCCGGAAACTAATTCCATTTTGCTTATCTTCCCTAGTGTCTGCCACGTATTTGGCGTGTATAATTTTTGTCTTAATCTTGTCCTTTTTTTGCGGAAAAAGTGAAAGTCCCGTTGCACGTAATCATGATTTACTTCACTGCAGTTATTACATTTGGAACCAGTTTTATTATATTTATGGTCTGTTGGGTAAGCTCTGATGTGATATATTTGCAATACGTCAACGCCTTATTGAATTTTTACACGGAATTGGTTCCGATGCATTTAGACTTGACGCAATCTTCCTTCAAAAGCGTTTTCTTACAAGGTAAAAATTTCAATTTGTTTATGAGTAATAATTCATAATAAACTAATAATAAAAATTTAAATTGACATAATTTTTAAATTTCTAGAGGTCTGAAGTTTCTTGCAAGGCCGAGTCTACGACGAAGTCGGCGTTTTCATTTTCCTTAACACACTGTGGAATATCTCCTTGGCGATTGGTTTCTTTTTGCCGGCAGTATTCATGAACATCGATCCACTTTACTTCCTGGCACGGTTATACTTTCCAAGCGTTTTTTAAATAATTCCAACAAAATATGTATTCGTTCTTTTTAGGTTGGCGTGTACACTGTGGTTTTTTCTATTTTTTATGCGAATGACCCTATTTGTTGTAACTTCAGGTTTTATTGTTATTTCATTGTATGCTGCATCAATTGTCAACCTGGCAAGGAGATCCCTGGAAACTTCAACACTTTTTTTATTTAGTCAGCTGCATTGCATCAATCAAATTGGTTTTCGATATGCTAAGATGTTTTTAGGTTTAATGGTTGTAGTATTGATATCGTTACAGATTACACTAAATTGGATAAGTATCTCTTGCGGAATACTCTTCCCAATAACATTGCACGGTCATCTCTCAAGCATCTTTTATTACAAGGTAAAGTCCGTCTACAAATATTTATCTATTACCCATTTCTAAAAAGAATCATATTTTGTTAAATTTGCAGAAATCTTCCACGACAAGGTGGGCGTATTAATCTTCTCACTTACCTTATGGACCATAAATTTTGCGATAACCTTCGGGTTGCCGTTTGTGTTAATGAATATGGATCCACTTTATTTTCTGACGCGGTTGTACTTACGGACCATTTTAAATATCCCAACAAAATATGTTCTCATATTATTTAGGTTGGCTTGGCCACAGTGGCTGTTTATTTACTTCCTACGACTAAATTTATTTAATGGGAGCGTGGGTTTTATTGTTGTTTCAATTTATGTCAAATCAATTGTTAATCTTGCTGCTAGACCCCTGGAAACTTCAGCACTTTTGCTGTTTGATCAGTTGCATTGTATCAATCATATTGTGTTTCAGCATGCGAAAATGATTTTATGATTAATGGTTACGGTATTGATAATAATTTTAGTTGCATTAAATTGGATAAGTATATCTTGTTGGAGTACAGTGGCAACTTTTACTTACGTTATGCTGCTGACCCTTACGGTGGTCTGTTATTTTTTACTATTTTACTGTGTTCACAATACACTAACTCCTTAGCAACATTTTATGAACAACTGGTTCCGATTCCCATTAACATGGCACGGTCGTCTCTCAAACATCTTTTATTACAAGGTAAAGTCAGTCTACAAAATATAATTTTTTTTATCTATTGCCCATTTCTAAAATATTTGTTAAATTTGCAGAAATGTCCCACTTATATCAAGGAGAGGCTTACGACAAGGTGGGAATATTAATCTTCTCACTTACCTTATGGACCATAAATTTTGCGATAACCTTCGGGTTGCCATTTGTGTTAATGAATATGGATCCACTTTACTTTCTGACCCGATTGCTCTTACATACCGTTTCAAATGTCTCAACAAAATATGTTCTCATATTGTTTAGGTTGGCTTGGTCACAGTGGTTGTTTCTATACTTTCTACGACTAAATTTATTTAATGTAAGCTTGGGTTTTATTGTTGTTTCAATTTACGTCAAATCAATTGTTAATCTTGCTGCAAGACCCCTCGAAACTTCAACACTTTTGCTATTTGATCAGCTGCACTGTATTAATCATATTGTATTTCAGCACGCGAAAAAGATTTTAGGTTTAATGATTACGGTATTGATAATAATTTTAGTTGCATTAAATTGGATAAGTATATCTTGTTGGAGTACAGTGGCAACTTTTACTTACGTTATGCTGCTGACCCTTACGATGGTCTGTTATTTTTTACATAAAAGAACTACTTCCGCTTTTCATTGAGAGTTTTGAAGCAAGCAAAGCTGCTATTGATTGTTGGAGGGCAAATGTGCATACTGTACGATATAAACAACGTTACTGGAGACGGAGGCTGAGTGCACTGCGTCCGATTGCCTTTTACTATGGAGTGACTAAATTTGAGAAAGAAACAAAAGTTAACATTTACTCGTTTATTGTGGATAACACTGTCAATTTGTTAGTTATGTTTTATTCACATTACAATTATCGTAATATAAAATAATATATTGGAATAAATTTTATGAATTTCTCCATTTCAAGCTAAAATACACTGAATCCATTTATGTAAACCTCTTCGTTTAATGAGACTATAAAGTCATATTACGGTATTATTCATAAAGAGTAATACCTATTAATCAAGCTACTAATCATATAGGTGGGGTGGTTGTAGGAATAGGTCTAAATGTGGCACTGGAAAACATTCTTTTGCCGTTAGAGGGATACGTTTTGCTGAGATTGTATAATTAGCGTTCTACAGATTTTAAAATGGGTTCATTTTATTGAGTGTTCTTGAAAGCTACACATTGTGTCTCAGGCTTCCAAGTTGTCACATGAAGATTACACTACTTGCGTATTCGTCAGAATGCTTGGTTTTATTCATTTTATTCACAACAGAGACAATTGCTCGTAATTATAGCCGCAAATACAAACGTTATCAGCCTTTTATCTTTCTCCAGTATAGACACCAGTCCCATTACTGCGAACCATGACGGTGACGTGGGTACCTTTAATCTGAGCCATTATATCCTAACATGTTTCTTCGTGCTTCACGAACTTTCTTAACTTCGTTGGCTGGTCAAAACTATATAGTAACCCTTAATGTACTATGTACATGATGTTGGTAGAATTGTGTTTGTGGGAGCCAGGTTAACCACCGAAGGGATCTCTTTGGGAGGGTGTTTCTTCCTAATTTTAACTTTGAAACCCTTTCTTTCGAAAGCGGGTACGTTGCCGAATGGAATAATACAGCAAAGATTATCTAAAATTAGACAACAATGACTCTCCTCTCAAAGAGTCCGCTTTATCTCCATGCGTTCCACTGAATGTATTATCGCCTAATATTTGACCGAATAAAAAGGAAACGCAAATAATTAAATAAAGGACAAAATAAATTCCTTCAACGTGAACGAATTACAACAATTAATAGTTTGTTCATTTTGATTTCTAGTTTATCCTGTGAGAAACGTTCCAATGTATTAATACGAATTTAATTTTACATATTTTTTATGATTTTCATTTCATTTTGTATGCAAACAGTGGCAGCTGTGGGGGTCAAAGGCAAATCTAAATGATAACTACGCAATAATACGAAAAATGTATGATTTTGTATGTAAGAATACAAAAATTATAAACGTAATTAAAAGTACTATGTTCTTCTTTATTGTAAACAATACATTTTTCGTATTGTAAGTTGTATTCAAAGTTATTTTACAGAATGCTTAAGCTTCAACAGGGGTTGGATTAAAATGACATTAATAGTAAAAACAGTTGAACTTCGCACTACCGTACAATGCTGAATGCATGCAATGATTAAAATTCAATTCTAAGTAATGAAACGAAATTTCTAATGAGAGGGTCGACATTCATAAATTACAATAGATTATACCTTTTAATATAGAATTATATGTTTATACAAAAGTGGCTAATAGGTTTGTAAAAAAAATGATAAAGGAAATTTAATGCCTAAATTTATAATGAAGTAGGTTTACACGGCTTACCCCAGAATACCAACCACATAGGTACGATAAAAAAGACCGTGGCAGTGTTACTACTGCAGTGTCCTACCAAACCGCAACCAAACCTGCCTTGGTGTGCACATAGGCACTAAATTGGAGCACCGCTACCATCGACCCCTTAAGAATAATGTAAATTTTTCAAATTGAATTTAAAAACCATTTAGGAACCATCCTGTCCATCGCAATGTTGCAATTTTGTAAATTTTTACCAAAAGAAAAGTTTTCTTAAGTCTGTGATATCTAATGCCGCGATCAGTTCAGTGATACTGAATGAAGATTTATCGTTAGCGCCGTATTTTAAACTAAAAACTATCAATCATTTCCCAAATTCACACGCTGATTATCACTATACAAGCCAAAGCAACAGAATATTTCAATGATTTAAATGGATTTTAAAAGAAATTGGTACATCATTTAAATGAATTTAAAATGAGTCCATATTATTGGGTGTTCTTGAAAGCTATGCATTGTGTCTCAGGCTTGCGTATTCGTCAGAATGCTTGGTTTTACTCATTTTTATTAATCATCCAATCAAGCTTAATTTATGAACAACTTCAAACTAATAAGAACTTTCTCCACCTTGCATATAATTTCTCTAGTGCAAACACATCATCGCACCGTCTCAGAAGAAGAAACACGACTGAATCACATTCAAAAATGCTTCAGGCTCCAGAGAGAAACAAGTGGAAAAATGCAAAGCATATTTAATATCATTTCATTAATGCTCACAATCTGTACTTGTGATGTATTTGGCAAAGCCACATGGCAATATTATGAACCAATGATAATTAACACTATATTTATGGCCGTATAATTGTGTGAATATACATTTAGCGTAGTTTTCATCAGAAATCATCACACAATTGACCGTTAGTGCATACACTATTAACTATGTATATACAAATTAGGAACAGCAAAAGCTCAGAGCCAAAAGAAATTCCTTTAACGTCAAAGAATCACAAAAATTACTAATTTGTTCGTTTTGATTTATAGTTTATCCGATCCTGTGGGAACTATGTATTAAACCGAATTTAATTTTACATGATTTTTTTACAAAATTTAATTTTGTATACAAACAGTGGTAGTTAAGGGGGCAAAGGCAAATGTAAATGATAACTACGCAATAATACGAAAGATATAGACATTTGTATGTAAGAATACAAAAATGATAAATATAAATAAAAGTACTGCGTTAATCGAAAGAATTTCTGGCTTTGGTACGTAAATCATGCTGTTCTTTGAAAAAAGAGAAAAATATTTTAATGGAATTTTTTAATTTGTTTTGCTCGTTACGTGTAAAAAATGCATGATCGTTCCTACTGTAAAAAATACTTTTTTCATATAAACACATTGTGAGTTGTATTCAAAGTTATTTTACACAAAGCTTAAGCTTCAACAGGGTATAGATTAAAAAGACATTAAATTTGTAGAAGAGACAGTTGAAATTCGCACTACCATACAACGCTTAAAATTCAATTTTAAGTAAATTTCTAATGAGAGGGAAGACATTGGCGTATTCATAAATTACAAAAGATTATACCATTTAATATGGAATTAAATGTTTTTACAAAAGTGGCTGATAGGTTTGTAAAAAAAATGATAAAGGCAATTACAATGCCTACATTTATAATGGGGCATGTTTACACGGCTTACCCCAGAATACCAACCGCGTAATTACGAAGAAATTCGTCGTTCACGATAAAAAACGAAGAAAGAAATGTAGAGAATAAAACGTGATAAAAAAGACCGCGGCAGTGTTACTATTGCCGTCATCTAAGAAACAGCAATCAAACCTGCCTTGGTGTGCACAATGGAACTTAATTGGAGCACCACTACCATCAACACCTTGAGGATCATATACCTCTTTTAAATTAAATTAATAAATTGAACTATTTCTGACTTTTAACTGTTTAAATAAAGAGACTAAGTTCTTATATGTTTCAATCGTCAACATCTAATTTTAAGAATCCGTCTGTCCGGTACAATGTTGCAATTTTGTAAATTTTGAACAAAAGGAAGCTTTTCTTAAGTCTGTGATACCTAATCCCGCAAAAATATATTTGAGCAACGAGTGAGAGCGAGCAGCGTTATCAGTTGAGTGACACTGAAAGAAATATACATCTATATCCTTCACGTTGCTTTAAATTAAAATGACATTTTTCAAACATTTATTTTTTTCAACATAAATTGTATTTATCGTTAACGCCGTATATTAAACTAAAAACAATCGTTCATTTTTCCAAGTCCACACGCTGATCATCAGTAAATGAGCCAAAGCAACAGAATATTTAAACGAAGTAAAGGGATTTTTTAATACAAATTGGTACATCGTTGAAAATTCTGACGTACGTGATATTTTCCATCAGCAATTTAATACACTCAAGCAATATTTGCTTGAGATAAATTTATTTAGTACCCCTAGAAAGTAGTAATAACGACTTATTAAAATTACGTCGCGTGGCCGTGACAATACGGTATTACAATTTGACGCAATGACATCAGAACTACAATGGAGGACCATTGGTCTTGCGAACAATATTTACGGATGTGTACTTCCTTACTCAACACCTGTATTAATAGATCCTCTCACAAGAAGAGCTAACGTGACAAAGTGTCCGCGTAAACTCCTCCTATTTTGGTTGTCAACTCTGGTAACTGTTGCATATCTATTGTGCGGAATTTTTGTGGTAATCTCACCAATTTTCACAAACCAAATAAAAGCTCCATTACACATAATCGTGACGTACATTATGTTATGCGTATTGTTTGCCGGCGTCTTTGGCATGTATTTAATATGTTGGGCGAATTCAAAAACAATGTATTTGCAATGGTTTAACTCATTATCTGACTTTTACGGGCAATTAGCTCAAATGTCTAATGAGCAGGTTCAATCTTCCCTCAAAACCATCCTCTTACAAGGTAATGACAGTATAGAGACGAAGTTTCAATATTTATGCAAGTTCATAATGTATGTTTAAAGCTGCCTTAATTTTGTTGAATTTGTAGAGTCTCACAACTTGTTCCAAAGAAGACCCTACGATAAAATAGGCATTTTAATGTTTCTTCTAACTTTGTGGAACACAAGTATTGCAAACATTGTCGCTTCACCTGTCGTCCTAATGAATATTGACCCACTTTATTTTCTGGCGAAGTTATTCTTTCCCAACGTTTTCAGCATTCCAAACAAATATATTTTCTTTTTATTTAGGTGGGTTTGGGCCCAATTGTTCTTTCTTCACTTTTTCCGAATAACTTTATTCGATATACATGTAGGATTTATTTGTATTTATTTTTTCGTAAAATCAATTGTCAATCTTGCTGCTAGACCATTACAGGCTTCAACGCTTTCCTTCTTTAGTCAGTTGCACTGCATCAACCAAATTTCATTTTACATTCTTAAATTGATCTTGGTTGTAATGGTGATAATGCTGGCATCATTACTGATTTCATTAAATTGGATAAGTATATCCTGCTGGAATAATCTACCAAGCTTTATTTACTTTATGTTGCTCACCCTTAACATAGTCTGCTTCTTTTTGTTGCAAGAATTATTTCCCCTTCTTATTGGGAGCTATGAACTAAGCAAGTCTGCCATTTGTAACTGGAGAAAGCAGTTGCAAACTCTGAAAGTTGGAAAACGTTACTGGAAACAGCGGTTGAATGCACAACGTCCAGTCGCCTTTTATTACGGCATGACTAAATTTGAGAAGGAAACAAAGGCAAATGTTTGTGCTTTCATTGTAGATAAAACTGTCGATATGCTGGTTTTATTCTAGTTACTTTATAGACATCCTTATAACATAACTAATTTCCCAATTTTAAGTTTGTTATCCGGAAATTACTGTTGATTGTTTTAGTGATTAAATGATTTTTGGAACAGAGCTTTCTGAATTTAATTTAATATTTTTTAATGTATATATTCTTAGTAGCAACTGATTTTACCTGACGTATAGCCAATGCATTTGTTACAGGGATAATATATCAAGAAGGGACGAGGAGGGGACATTCCCACCCGATAATACACTATGACACCTCCCCCTGTGTATCTCTTAATGTTAAATGCCAAAATCCATTGTCCCCCTCGTCCCCCGGTTCTTATACACAAGATTCGTTACTATTAGCTCTACTGCGTTGGATTCTAAGTCAAAGTGAACATGAGCATGTATTTAATTTCCTTTAATCTCTATTTCACAAAAATATTACTTATTTAGGTTGGATTAGTAAACCATGCTAAGTTTGAGTACTTTGAAACATGAACTACAGATATGACGTTATTTTCACTCCATCAAACCAGAGACAATACCAAAGTATTGTGCTGGAATCTAATATAGCGAGATGAGGTTTTATTCAGTTTTTTTCCACTGATAACGAATATGATTTTCGTTTTATGTGAAACTAAAGTCTATAGTGATAGGGCAGATTTTATTGTTGTTTATAAGAGATAAGAGTATGGTATAAATTATGTCATACTCTAATGGTATAGAAAAGGCGTCTGGATCCCCTATTTTGAAAAAGGCGTCCGACCGGAGTCGGGCTCCCACTTGTCGACGTATGGGTATAATGAATTACAAATTCAAGAAGTAAACCAAAGGAATATTGTAAGACTGGACAAAATATGACCAAAATTAGTTTATGATGTAATTCAGGAACTTTCGGGGTAAAAATATGTAATTTCATTAATTTAGAATGTTATCAATATGTAATACCTGAACGACGCACTGGTGTACATGAAAATTTAAAACCTTGCCAATGCCAACATGCTAGGGAAATATACATATAAGAAAAAGTTAACAATATGAGAACAGTAATGTCGATAAGCATGTAAGGGGAATGTATATTCTATATGCTGTTATTTTCGTAGTGTAACTTATAAACAATCATAAGGCCATTCACTGCGCTTTGACATTATGGTTCGACAAAAAACGTAAGCCATATTTGTCATCATTCGTAAAACTTAACAAAACATCATTCAATGGTTTTAGATTCTCGCACAACACTTTGATACTGTACCCTTCCATCCGGAATATAGTTGCTCTAAAAAGCTAGGTTCATCAAATTATACTAGCCCGGGACAATGAATACCAAGGTGTTGTTAACACCTCGTCCATATAGGTACATCACATCTCGACGTGGTAAACACTACAAACATTCTGTAAATGAATGCGTCTTTCGATTGTATTCAAATTTAAAAAATCGGAATTGTATATCAGCAGTACGAAACTTGCTTTGTAAATTTTGAAAAGTTGTATTTAAGTATCGGTAATATTCCGATATCGTTAGTTTTAAAATATATATCCTCTATGTAAACCTATCTTGATGTAGCACTCATTCGATAATGTGTTGAGTGTATGTATGTCCCTTGTATATTTTTTATTTAATTCGCAAATTGTGTCCATGATATTTAATAATTAGTAATTACGCAAATTATCATTTACTAGGCCAAACAAGGCGAAGAATATTTAAATTTATTGTGCTAAATTACATTGAATACTCTCTTACAATTAAAGCATATTTCGTTAAAATAATGTACATTTCAACATTATGCGTGTTATTATTGATAATTTTCAAATTGTTCTTAAGGCATATTCTGTATTTTCTATTGTTTCATCACATAGCAACATAGGTTTATATACGGAACGAATTACAAACTTTAGAGTTTGGAGGAATGTAAATTTCATTGCCAAAAACAATAAACATACATAACTAGAAATTGCCACAAAAAAGACCTGAAAAACTTAAAATCTTGTTAAATTAATGGCGAAATTACGATAAATAGTAGTCTTTGGCATGTATAAAAAATTTACATTGCCACATTTAAAATAGGTTATGTGTCCAACATTATACTGGCAAATTTCAATAAACGTTGTTTAAAAATTGGCGTTGTATTTTTTCTTGCTTGACCTGATCGGCGCCGGACACTTGTCTGAACTTCCAATATGCTATTGTCCATCCATGTAATCGATTAATCAATTCACACAGTTAAAGAGTTTGAACATACTTTCGATTCTTTTCACATAATCACACACATTAAACCAGTTTAGTTTAAAGTGAAATCCACCATTTCGTCGCAATGTCAAGTCAAATTGCAGAAATAATAGATCTATAGTATTGAGCTCCATTCCGTATAGTTTAGTCTACCTTACTACCTACATCTCCATTGCTTATTTAAAAACCGCGTGTTTCAACTGAATATCAACGAAATAAAACTCTCCTGTTACGGGGTTTATTCCGAATTGAATATTTCCTTTCAAGCAACACCACTGAAGTCAACGAATTGAAAACTACTCGATGTAACTAATTTTTAGCTGGCCAAAAGTAAATTTTTTACTGAATGATCTGTTAAACTTATGAACACCGTGGAACGTGAAATTATATAACCAACGCAATATAGATGTCACGTAACGACGTGCCAACTTAAATTGCATTTCTTCGTTAACTATTAACTAAACTTATTACGCCATGCCGTCAAAATTGCAGTGGAGGACAATTGCGTTTGCAAACAAAATTTACGGATTCTTACTGCCCTGTCGGACACCAGTATTAATAAACTCTAACACGAGAACTTCAAATGTTGAGAATAATTTTCATAAACTTATCTCTTTTTGGTTAACTACTGTAGTAGCTTTTACATATTTAACGTGCTTATTATTAGTTTTAATCTTGCGAGTAGCTACTCCAAAAATGGACGTTCCATTTTTTTGTAGTGATGGTGTATATCACAGGTGCTATTTCATTTGCATCCCTTATTACCATGTATCTAGTTTGTTGGGGTTGGTCTAAAGTGATCTATTTGCAATACTTCAACTCTTTAGTTACTTTTTTCAAAAAATTCGTTGAGCCTTCTAGTGACATAGTTCAATCGTCCTTCAAAAACATTTTATTAAAGGGTAAAAATATAGACATATTATTATTTTAATGGAATTTATAAATTTATATATAATTTTTTTTTAATTTTTAGAGGTCTACAACTTGTTTCAAGGTAGAATGTATGACAAAGCAGGTGTTCAAATTTTCCTTTTCAGTTTGTGGGACATAACATTTGCAATTCTCATCGGTTATCCAATCGTAGTAATGAACATGGATCCACTTTACTTTCTGGCACAGTTGTGGATCCCCAACACTTACAAACTCCCAACAAAATATGTTTTCATTTTATTTAGGCTGATGTGGACGCAGTGCTTTGTCATATATTTTCTGTGGATAGGTTTATTTAATATAAGTTCATCTTTAATGGCTGTTTCAATTTATGTTAAATCAATTAGCATTCTTTCCACTAGACCACTAGAAACTTTAACATTTCTGTTATTTAGTCAGCTGCATTGCATCAACCAAATTGCATTTCATTTCATTAAATGGATTTTGGGTTTAATGTTTACAGTGTTTATATTATTTTTGATCACAGTGAATTGGATAAGTCTGTGTTGTTGGAATACACTTCCAGGTTTTTATTTACATTATGTTTATAACTCTTACAATAGCTGGTTATATTTTGCTACAAGTGCTACTTTCCCTCTTAATCGAGAGCTTTCAAATAAGTAAATGTGACATAAGCAACTGGCAGAATCAGTTGTATAGTGTCGGAACCAAACATCGCTACTGGAAACGGAAACTTAATGCACAGCGTCCAGTTGCCTTTTACTATGGAATGACTATATTTGAAAAAGAAACGAAAGTAAATGTGTACTCGTTCATTGTGGATAATACAATCAACATATTAGTTTTTCTATAGTCGTAGTTTAAACTAATTTGTGTTTATAATTTTACAGGTTTCTATTGTTTGTGTGTATTAATGCTTGTTGAAAGTAGACAATTTTAGGAGAAAATGGAAGTTTGAATATACTGACTAAGGTAATCAGAACATTCCATTTTCAAGTACACCAAGTTTAGAATTAACATTTTTTGAATGGCCGACAGTATGCGATATCATATCATTAAAGCGGCGACCGGCGACTCTTACATTCCCTGCATGCGAGCTTAAAGAACAAGAATTGACATTCAAATTAATTTAAACCTATTTTATTTGTTTTAACATAGAATTGTTCATATTAGTTCAAATGATCAATGACAATTATATCAAAATTAATGAAGAATTTTTTTACATTTACTTGTGTACACACAACTGGATAAAAAAAGATTCCTTAGTCGCAAAATGCCCATGTACTTGCTTTTTTACCACATTTAAGTACTAACCAATTACTCCTAATAAATGAATTAGCTTTTAAAAAGTGTGCATTAAAAAAATTAAGGAATTACAGTTTGAACCCGAATTGTTAATAATTGACTGTTTATGTAGCTTTAAATTTACCTAAAAAAATAAAGTGGTATTCCAAAGTGACCGAAATATATATCTTTCCCACATAGTAAGCGGTGCTTCAATTTATTTACACAATGAAACGTTTCTACACATTTAATTCTCTAACAAAAATTATACTACAGTTAACTATAATTGTTTCCCTCCATCTCCGCGCTTTCCAAATAGTATACCTTACTACTAGCATAAGATCGAACATTAATTTTCATCCGCTTCAAATATACTTTAAAATAATACGAATGTTTGACTTGTCCATAATAATAATAAAAATTAACTCACCATTATCTTTTTGGTACATTTTATATCTGCCGAAGCCTATTTCCATTTCCTAGTATCACAAATTGTCAACAGCATATCCAACCTGGAGTCTTTAAATTAATTACCCAAAATTCTGCAAATATTAGCCTGTTGTACGTACGCTAAGAAAATTTACGTACGTACAATATCGTCAGTCCACAACGCGCAAATCATAATCAGGAATGAATGATCAAGAAAAACAGAGCTAAAAATGATAAAAATTAAAATACATGGAACTGACAAGGTAAAGATATCCTTAACGCGAGGAAACCAAAAAGAAGCTAATTTGTATGAAACAATAAAATAAAACAATCGAGGTGAAAGATGGGATCGAAAACCTTATGCGGAGCCAGGTTGGTTTAAGAAATAGTTTGTTTTATGTTTTTTTCTAATTCTACAATATAGGAGACGATATGATAAGAAAAAAAGTGACACCGAGTACAATTTCATAATTAGACACATGATGGACAGTTAACTTATGTAACAATCGCAGTCCCGCAACTATCCACTTTCCGTCTCCGTTGACATCTATGCTGTTTGGCTATGAGCGGGATAGAAAACAGGACAATAGACCCCCATTTTCTATCAAAATTATAGAAATAGAATTACAATTATCGTCAATGAGTGGAATGCTCTATCATTTGACCAATTCTTTGATCTTTGATCTTTGGTCTTCTGAATAAATAAATTTCAATCGACAGGCGGTCGTAACTCACTCGGAGGGACGTCACTGGAGACAATAACGACTCAATGCACAACACATCCGGTTACATGGGTTACTATGGTTCCATCGAGCAAACAGTAAATAAGTAGACGATTGAAATGTGCGCATTTCTAAGTTGATTAAATTTATTGATTTATTACAAAAGAATTATACACAGACAATGCAATAAACAAGAAAATATATCTGAAATCATGTCCTTTGGCTTGAATGTGAACGCCTCCTCAAAATTTATTCTTCATCATTCATCAGTACTTGGAAAACCACAAGCTGCACGCTTTCGTTGCTTACAAAAAACTTTAATATATATTATTCCTCTCCTGGTCTATTGCCTGTGAGACGGAGGATGCGACGCGGACAAAAATTTTATGGGGACTGGTGGCGGAGGCGGTTTATTCAAAGGCGTCACTTCATCTCCCACATGGTCGTCATTATTTTTTCTGCTTCCCCGGGCATTCCTATGATTTTCCTCCTCCGCTTGACGGATCTTTCGTTTTATGGAAGCCAGAAGCGTGGAGGGATTACTGGCTAAGGAGGACTCGTGCAGTTCCTCCAAAATTTCCGCAAACACCACCGGGTTGAGGTTGTCGCCCAGCTTGCTGAGCATAAACCAGTCGGCGTAGGAACACTCAAAAATTACTTTGGATTTGGCCAGGGATTGATTGTGGTGCTTAACTCGACGCCGGAGGAGGAGTCTTCTCAAAGGGGGCAGCAAAATGAGAAGGATCCTGTATACTAGATTTAAGCAGGAAAGGAAGGCCAGTCCCAAAAACCAGAACCACAAAAAGATGTAGATTTTTTCGTTCAGGATGTTAATGGGGAGGACGCACAAGAGGTCGTACTCCATCGTTCCAAAAGCCACGCCCCCCGTCGCTATCCTACACGCGGTCACCTTTAAAATAACAAGAACATCATAACTTACATGTAAATTAAAAATTTCATGGGCGGCGGAAGTGGGGGACTGTGGGGGAACAGATACTTATATGCAGTATGCCACCCATGAAAGGTTAATTGTTCGAAAACGACCCCCTTACTGTGGGAAACACGCGTGCCAGCTCATCACTGCGTTGATAAGGATGTCGTTGGGACAGCGAGAACAATCCCAGTCCGTAGGAGGAAAAGCTCCAGTTGAGAAACGCATCCGTCACGAATATTTGGGTGATGACGTTAAGCGTGTTCAAAAGCTCACACACCACGTACTGCACAGCATACGCAGTATGCCGATTCTGATTGGGGGTGAGGTACCCCAAAATGGCGTCCTTTTGACGCGCCTTCTTATCATCATCCAACGCCATAATGACCTCCAGATTCAAGTCGGCCACGAGGAGCTTCACTCTCCCCCGATCCCACAACCGCCACAGCCAGTAGGGAATGTAAAACAGCCCCGCTTGAAGAAACAACACCAGCCAGACCCACTGATAGTAGGAATGATACACGCGGGGCTTATCTCCTTCTACCGCCGGCCGGATACCCGGAGCCAGTTCCGCCTCCTCAATAGCCTCATAGCCCCACTTGCCATCCGAGATGAGAGCGGCCCTGGTAAATGTGGAGTGAATCCAACAGTATTTATCCGCGATACTTTTAATATCCGCGGAAGAAATGCAGTCGATGGGGTCTCCCAGATACTGTCTACTGGTCACGAGGATCGATAAGGCGAGGAGGATAACCACGGTCACTTTACTATGCAGGATAAACACGGGATTGGTGGTGTAAACCTTTTTCTCGCTCACCTGGACTAGATCCTTCAGATTTTTCCAAATGTCGAACATTTTCGGTTTGGAGGAGTTCAGAAATACACAAGATATATGCAACCTATACCGGTAGCTATCCGGAACCTATCCGGTAACGTTTACCAACATCGTCATCACTGCTACACGCACAGGTCACACAACACTCTCTCTGTAAAATTCAAAACTTGATGAATGGGCCAAATTTTCATACAGCATTCACTGCTTGTGAATACTGCAAATATTTTAGGGGAGCCACACTAAAATCCTTGCATCGTCACGACTGTACACGTTCACATAATATGACTATTGGTAGAGTTCCTCTTACTGAACACTTCATGCGTGACACGACATCCTCTCCGCACGCCGTCCCACATATATGGCCATGACAACAGGACTACATACACAAGTCAAATCGCTTATGGAATTTGTCTAACAAAAACTTGCACACAGCTCATAACAATAGCAATGGCAACAGGACAACAGGGTTTGATTGAAACGGGATTTTATGTTATCTCGGGAATATGATCAGAAATGCGTTTTTTCTTCTCGCGGACGACGTATTTACGAAAGAGCGTCTTTTCGCCCTCTGCAGCAGCAGCAGCCGTCCCTCCGCGTCAATATATAGAATAGGCAGTATGTACACAGTACTGACCAACTAAATAAACACCTAACGGCAACTTAAACCCACTCACTCATAAAAAACGACATGACACGCACTCATTCCTTGTGTGTGTGCTGTTTTTCGGCTTCTTTGCTTGATTGCGAGAGAGAGAACAGGCGAAAACAACAACGACGGATTCTGGCGTTCGTTCACTGACACCACTGTTCTCTGTACAAAATGCTCTGTATACCATCTCTCTTTCACAAGAATATTATTATGAGGACGGCGGAGCACAAAAAATTGCGCTTGTGAATGTTTCACCAGCAAAGATGTTGATGAGGAGGAGAAGGATTGACGTTCATTTTGAATGAGACGTGTCTTGTAATCAACCTCATCATCATCCTGACAGGATCAACATAATCACTCGCCATAACACTTCTTGTTAAAGCCCACCATCACACACACTCACACACGCCAGCCGAGAGAGAAATAAGCAGCAGATCTGGGGGAGGCGTTGAGTGAAGGAGCAATGTGCTCCAGATCTACTTGAATCCCCTCTCGTTTCCATATCCCCTCATGATAGCCCGTCTTCATTGCTGTCTGCTGTCTGAGGAGAATTGGCGGTGATATTGTCAAGCACACACCAACATAACACCAGCACTGCCAAACTTTTTGCGGTGTAACAACGTCCTTTTCTTCCAGGGAGACGCGGCAGACACGCACCGCGCGCTAAATTTGGGAGTTACTTTGAACTCGGCCAGAAACGGAGCATTTTTAGCCATAAAAGTGTTTGGCAGGAGCAGTGATCATCATCATCATTATTGTCGTCTGTCTAAAATGCGGATGATAGTGATGAGGAGACGCGTACGGGGGAATGCCAAAAAGAGTGTGGAGCGAGTGATAGAGAGAATGTAAAGTGATGATGATCTGCTAAATAAATTACCACTGTTGCGAAGAAACACTCAGCGTATCAGTTCCACTTGGTACAACGAACTATCAATCTCCTTCTCTCTCCTTTGCTCCGTCGTGGCGAGACTTTATGAGAGCTGTACAGTCATAAATCCCATTGTCATTCATTAAGAATAACTGTTCAATGCCCAATTGGAGCGGGAGTGAGTTAAGCAAATGTTTATATGGCGTTTACTCAATTTTTATTACCGCGTCCTTTTTTCGTGTTTTCGCGCGTTCAACACAAGTAGAGTGAGAGTGAGGGGAAGGTATACAGTGAGTTGGTGTCATTCGATAGCGTCATTAGTTATTACCATAAAATTTCAAAGGAAAACGCGAAGTTGCGGGAGAATGGAAAAATGGATTTGAAAAGTATGTCTCACTCGGAAGGTGGTACTATGAAATCGGGAACTTGTAACGGTTTTTAACGGCTGTCCTCTAAATTTCAAAAGGGAGATGCATAAACGACTGTATAAATGTAGCCCGTTAGGGAGGGACGGTTAGACAGACGGACGACGTGATTTTAAGGAAAATACATATTTCGAAGTGGTTCCGCCACTTAACGAAATCAGTGCAATTGCCTGTGATTCCTTATTGCCATTAGAATGGCTCGTAATAACCATTACACTTCGTCAACACAGAGAGAAACACTAATCTGCTCGTTTTCCTCTTGTCAGCAGAGGAGCCTCTAAAATGGAAAAACAAGACTGTAAAAAACAAGGGAAAACACCATCCCCGCCACACTGCCACCCACACTCGCAGGAAAAACTATCAACAAAAAAGTGAACAAAGTAGTCTGTACATTGATGTCTTGCTCTCTGTACACACACCACCACCACCAATGACAAGAGAACTGTCGTCCCCCGAAAACAAAGAACAACTTGTTGCTCTATCCTTATTTACGACGTTGGGGTTGTGGTCCCCATTCCGTCTGTCTTGAGCCGCTCAGAATGCCACAGTTACATTCCCCATCTCTAAAACCCTTACAGGTAAATCGATACTGTTAGACAAGGTAATTTGCCTGGGGGCACCAAACGGAAATGAAAAACAAGCGAGGAGGCGAGGGAGAGCTGACAGCGTACCTACACGCTGCCCCATTGTCACTAGCCACTGCACTGCTCTACCACTCAAATCTCACTAACAAGCTATATTCCAAAATAGAGTTTTGTAGTGGTGGTGTGTTGTGTTGTTTTTGATGGGATGATTCGAAAAATCTTTGCAAAAGCCATCTGGTAACAACCAGACAGGCTGTTATACAGGGGAAAAAAGTATAGGCAGGACACAGAAGGGGAATTTTTTTCAGGAGGAGAATTTTTTTTAGTGCTTTCGTATTTTATTGTATGAAACTCTGACCTATATGCTGTGTGTAACTTTTGTGTAGCATTTTTTTTACATTTCTCTTGTTTACAAGTTTTGCTGATGCCGTCGATTGACTGTATAGAGTAGGGAGAGCTGTGATGGTATATCGGCCAAAGCTGTTAGCAGATATCGTTTCATTTATTCAGCGTATCTATATTTTTATGGGAGATCATTGCAAAAGTTGGCCTGCGTGTTGTCGTTGGGTTGCTTTCAAACATTGAATTATGGCAAATTGCAAAAAACAAAATAATGGTATGTTTTCCACTGCAGATGATCATGATGATCATGATGAGGAGGATGATGGGGACACGTAATGGGTCTGTTTTGAACAAGAGACTTCTAAGTTGCTAATTTGCGTCGCCTTGCTCTCCGCTCTATGTTGTGATGGATGTGTCTAAATTCTAAATGAAACAAACAAAAGCGGCCTTCAGCCGCAACCGTAAAAAAGCATAAATGGAAAAAGGAGTAGTAAAAGACTAGGACTGTTTTAAATAAATAGTGGCGTAATGGCATCCACATTTCGCCAGGGTGATGACGGCTATATAGAGAGCCCCACGTGGGGAAATACACACGGGTGAGCAGTTTCTTACTGAAGAGGGTGTTGTGTCGACCTTAACACAGAGAGTGGCATATGGTGTGGAGTTGGGGGTTTGAGAGTCATTTAATCTTGGCGGCTCATGTTTCTCATTTTAGTTTGTTTTGTCCTGCCAAAAGTAGTTGTTTTCGCGATTTTGATGTATGTAAAACAGCAGTAGCGTGAACGTGACATTTTCTCCTTTGCTCGTGTTATTTATTTATTTGAGAGTACAAGTTACTATGAGGATCATTTTAGACGGTAAAGTTGTTCGTGGTCGCAGGGAAATACACAAAGGATCCGCATTCCCCCATTGAATGGACGAATTGTGTAAGAGTTGGTAGGGAACGGGACAATATTTTACAGAAGCAAGGCGACCAGAAGGACATTTTTGAGTGTTACACCAGCATTTCTACACGACAAAGTTGGCAACTGTGGCAAATATTTATTTTTCCGCAAACGCTCGCAAAGCTGTAATAGTGTTGGCAAGCAACCTCATTTTTTACTGGTAGTTAGCCCATTTCCCCTGTAATAAAAGGGGCGTTTGCACAAATTTTGAGCGGGGCGCTCACGCATAAAAGAGATATTGTTTGAAGGGACAGAGCCAAATGAAAGGCAGCATGTTGGATGATGCAGCAGAGAAGGACACATCATTTCATTTGTTTAATTTAATCGACGCTTGTCATCAGCAGGAGCCACGGTAAAAAAGAAAAGTTGTCAGGAGGAATGCACGTGTATTTCAAAAGTAAAAAAATGAAGTGGAAACGCGAAATGCAACAAAGTTAAATCAACAAATAGTGTGATTGTGTAACTTGAAGTTGTTAATTTAATGAGCCATCGCGATTTTAATTGGCAGAAACTGGAATGGAGGGGTGAATGACAGAAAATGGTTGGAATAGCTGTGAAAAGCAAGGTATGTGCATGTTCGGGAGGAAAGAAGAGTGTTTGAAGGAGTAAACTTGACATACTTTTATTTCAACGAAAGAAAGAGAGCGAAGATGGCTAGGCACATTTGTACAATGTTTGCATGCATTACATAGTAACTAGAAGAAAAAATATGATCGGGATGTGTTGGTTTCTTATAAATGTAGAGCAATGGTATAAATAGATACATGTAATGCAGAATTGTGAGAGAAATAACAAATGTCTTTTTTGCTCTCACGGTGGGCGCATATGCGTTTTTGCTAAAGGAGATGGAATATAAAAGTTTTTTTTATAAACGGGATCATTCAGTCGGGGACGTCGGGGGAAATTAATCCAAAATGGATCAAATTGAGGGATACATCATAGGAACGTATAAACTTTCTATTCCTCGCATCCCCAACAACTCCAGTGCCTGTTTTTTTCGTGAATTACTGGCATTTCACCTTAGATTATTCATTTGGCCGTAATCAAATTCTGCTTGAATCTCCGTATTCATTAAGAATTAGTGCTATAAATAAAAGTATCGGATGGTATGACTGTGTTGCATTTGTTGGCAACCAAACGATGATTGCGAAATGAATTTGTGTGATAGGTGTTATAGCCGACGTTAATAAATTTGCTCTCGTTTCCTAGACTGACACGATCCAATTCATAAAAGTTGCACACTTTTTGTATGTTTACTTGATTTGTTATTGATTTTCTTGGAAGTGTGTTGTGACTCACCAATTTGTCTCAGTCTCAATGTACTAAAGAAGCAGGCGGTGACAATAAGAAAAAACAATGTACTGCGTGTCTGCGACTGGTGTAGAAATAATTTGTTTGAAATGATTATTATGTAAATGTAAAGCTTGTCATTTTGATGTGTAAAGCTAAAAAGCAAAGCTATTTTTTTCATGTTGAAAGTCTAAAAGAAAGTGCAACTTACAGGTAGGTATAACTGAATTCAAATCATTTACTTTAAGGAATTCAAAACAGCAAAATGGCAAAACGATAGGAAGAATTGTTTTTAGTAATTTCATAATAATAATTTAATTTTGTGTACTAGAGTTATGTCGACACAGACACAGTTTTTCTAGCATTTTGAGTACACTATGCATGTATTTGGTATGGAAATAAATGTTTCTATATTCAGTAAAATATTTTTTCATAATTTTGAGCAATAAAAATGTTGCCATTTCATTTCTGCAAAGAAAATGCAGAATTTTCATTAGTATTAATAAAAAACAGAAAGTATTAGATTTCTTTTTGTGTTAATATTGCTTCCCAAACTCGTATTTCCAGTTACATCAAATCACATTTTCCCATACTCTAAAGAATGCAAAGTTTCAAGAAAAAAATTCTGGAGCTTTAACCAAAATAAAAATAATTAAAAATAAAATGTATAAAATAAATTCAGATAAAACAAAATTCCCCTAAAAACCTTAAAAGTTGGTACCTTATCATTTATCGTCACTTTACCTGTATTAAAAATATTCATATAGCTTAAACTATATTTTCCCTTACTTTTAATGAAGCATGCTAATAACAAATGTTATGTAGAAGCTTCCATGAACATTAGTACAAACTATATGTTCAATTATTTCGATAAATTTAGATACCTGCAAAATGTATGTATACTTCTAGTTAAGTTGGAAATACAACTGTAGCGCTTATTTGGCGTAATATCTCAAACTCAAGTTCCTGGCGCCTGAATTTCCAGTCAAAATGAAATAATGAGAAAAGTGAAGAAAGCATGCACTTTGTATATATGCAAGTATTCGTTTATTAATCAGTGACCGGCTTCACAAGCGTCTTCAAGCTATTTTCAAAAGCATGAGATACAAATGAGAAAAATTTAGATGTTAAATACGCATACCTTAAGTACTGAAATATTATTTTATAATTTACACTAAAGTATATACTAAAAGAATGCGGAATTAGGTTTTGTGCATGCAAGCATTTAAACACTTTTGTCAAAGATGCTACATTATTTAGATGAACAATGCATCCAAGAAACATTTTTTTGGAATTACGACGAAGATGAATAAACATTTTATCTTTAGAACATTACTAGTAGATTGATAGTATTATCCACAATGAATGAGCAAATGTTTGCTTTGGTTCCCTTTTTAAATACGGTCATACCATAGTAAAAGGCAACTGGGCGTTGTGCACAAAACTTTTGTCTCCAGTACCGTTGTTTGGTTCGTATATTAAAGGTAATCACTTGCACCCTCCAATTGTCAATGACGGATGCACTCCTCTGAAAACTCTCAATAAGGAGGATGAGTAGTTGATTTACAAAAGCATACGTAGCTACGGTAATAGACAGCATTAATATATATACATAACTTGGAATCGCATTCCAACAAGATATACTTATCCAATTTAATGTAACCATAACTAATACTAGTATTGTTACCACTAAACCTAAAAGCCATTTAACATGATTACACCCAATTTGATTGATACAGTGAAGCTGGCTAAATAACAAAAGCGTCGAAGCTTCCAGTGGTCTGGTGGCAAGATCGACGATTGATTTAACATAAATTGAAACAATAATAAGGGCTATGTTTATAGCAAATAGGCCTACTTGTAGAAGGTGTAAGATAGCCAACTGTGTCCATAGCAATCTGAATGCTATAAAAGAATAATTTATTATGGCAATTTTAAATATATCTTTAATGTAAAGCTTTGCCAGGACGTAAATTGGGTCCAATTTAATTAATACGAGCAGCCAACTGAGAGTTATTCCGGCGGAAATGTTCCAACAAGTGTATAGGAAAGTATAAACACCCACGCTGTCAGTCGATCTTCCTTGGGATAAACGATGGACCTCTATAAGTCAAACTCAAAATTATATACATATTTTTTTCATCTCATATGTCTGGTAACGCCAAAATTGTTATTACCTTGTACAATCATGCGTTTAAGGGAAAGTTGTCCTCGAACATCATGGTATTGAACTAGTTGTTCATAAAATTGACATAAAGAGTTGAAGTATTGCAAACCCAGCACTGTGGAAGAGGTCCAAAATACCAGGTATGTACTTGATATTACCGCACACAAGAAAACTCCCATCATGTGCATCATGCTTACATATAAAAGAACAACTTTCGCCGGGTGTGAAATAAACCCCAAAACCGATGCTAAAAGTAAGCACACCAAATAGGAGGTAGCCACTAGGCTAGATAAACAAAACGGTATCAGTTTACGGGGGGCTTCTCAATTTTCAATTTTCTTGTATCAGGATTTAGTGATAGAGGTGTGGGGAAAGGTAATAAATATCGGTAAATTTTATTTGCCAATCTAATCGTTTCCCACTGTAGTAAGGACGTCATGGTGTTATAAAATAATATCGCAGTCCCGAAAATAATCACTAAAATTTCAATAATATTTTAACCTAATGAACAAATATTGTTGTCGCCAGTAAATTAAAACGTAAGGCCTGATTAATTTATTCCGACATTTTAATTTTATTCAATATAGTAGATTTTATATATAGCTTTTTTGTAAATGTACACTTCCGCGGTATTATGTATGCTGTCTGGAATATTTAATAGAACTGGTAGCTGGTAGTAGTGGCTCTGGGAACCTGAGTTTGAGGTGATACAATGTTGAGTAGGCAATGTAAGGTATACTTGCATTGGGCATGCATTTAAATATTATCAAAAAATGGGAAATATGGTTCATCATAATGTTCGTGGGAGCTCCCATATATCTTTATTTAGTAGCAAGCTTTATTAGTAGTAAGGGAGAATTATGTTTTATGTTATATAAACATTTATAATGCAGATATATTTACAATAAAATGACAAGCTACTGAATTTTAAGGTTTTTTATAGCTTTAAATTTACTTTATACATTTTTTATTCAATTTGGGATTTGTCCAGAATATTTTCCAATATAGACATTATTTAGAGTAGAGTATGGAAAACATGACTTTTCTGCCTTTCGAAATTTACATCAGAGACATTATTGTATTAAAATAATGGGATGGAATATAAAATATATGGAATATGCAGGATTGGAATATTTTATTTTGAAGAATTTAAGAATTTAGAAGTTTTTTTTGTGAATAATACATAATATGAGCAGATCTGGATTTGAAACAGCGGTGGTACAACAAACCATTTATTTTATGTTTAATATACTATAATTCTAATCTTTTTTACCTCCGTAAGTTGCAAAACCAAGCCTTTTTATATGTTTTTCAATATTTTAAAATTCTTTTTTCCTTAAATTTAGTTTATCTTCTTTTAAGCCAAACTAGCAATGCGGGAGTAACTATGACTCTCTTAAGCGGAGGCGTGCTGTTCCGCTTTCGATAACCTGTGCCCAGGGTATCTTGCGAATGCTCGGTATTCCTGGGTACAGGCGTAGAAGCACAAGGTCAGATCCACTTGAGGTGGGTGGAGACCATAAGGGAAACAAACCGGGTAAATTCCCCGGCGCTCTCGGACCCCAAATTAGTTCGTGGAGTTCTTCCACGGCCCGCTTAGA
>JAHZNE010001978.1:0-16191 GCA_027744055.1 Callyntrura sp. NNG-2020
GGAATATGCCATAAACTCAGAGATAAGACAATCATATAGTGATAAAAAATTAACGAAGTAAAACGGATATGTTAGCAAAGACAAAATTAATGTTTAGGAGCTTTAGCTTTTTAAGTTTTTTACGGTCAATCTCCCTCCCCTAGAAAATTTGAACGACGGGAAAGCGGCTTTAAAACTTGCAACTGAATTTCACATTTTGAGAAAAATGATGGGAAATATCTACCTTCTAAAAATATTCTCTCAGCATAATGACCCCAGACAGATTAGGCATGACCCAAGGTTGACTCTGCATAAGAAAAAAATCTGCTACAATTACAAGACGAAAATTTTAATGCTGATGGCATTTTTTATAAGCGGCACGTTTTTGAATGCTCCTTTATGGGAATTGGGATAGAGCCATTGTAAATGTGACAGAGACATAAGCCGTCAATGTGAAACCTCGAAACCTGGTTTTCATTGAAGTCTTGCTGAGCATGAAGAGAGCGTGCGAAATACTTAATTTGGTATGTAATTGAATTTAGTTAATTCGTGGCGAAGCCACTTATTAAAATATCTGTCTGTCTGTCTGCCAATCTGCCCCCCAAATGTGTAAATGCTTAATTACATAACGGCTCAGCCGAATGTTTTTACATTTGAAACCGTTTGAGCAGTATTATATAGTTTTTATAGGAATTCCTTATGAAGGGTACAAAATTACTATTTGGTGAACTGCAAATTAGCCACATATTAGTAAATGCTGTGTACTGTATAACATTGAGGTTGACAAAAAGATTGAAACAGTGAAAGGTAACGGGAAAGCGAGACAAGTCCGTAACTCGGCCTTGCCTTCGTCCCTTAACTACACCTTTGCTTGCTGATTTTTTGATTCCTCAACTCTGCGGTTACGCTCACCCGACCTCGTTTCCTACTAGTACCTAGGCACATTAGTTTTCTCATAACTCATCATAACCTTTAAAAAACATAACATCTTTTGATGAATCATTGACTCATTGATATTAAAATCACGTAAGGACTATTAGTCACGTCAGGCTATACGCAATTACATCTATTTATTTTCACGCCTAGTTAGCGTCTACCGATCTACACTTTATGCGCACGCAGGTATTTTTGTTTATTTTGTTTCCATAACGCTTCGTATTGACGGTCAACGGTCCGAATTACTGAAATAAACCACCCACCAACACCCGCTCCATAAATACCACAGACAAAACTATGGAAGCAGCGAAAGGGAAAGCCACTGGTCGTTTTCTTGAGTCAAAACCACCCCAAAAGTAACCCTGATGCCCCGCTATCTATAAGCTGAATATTGATTTTTTTTAACTGTATAAGCTTTCCCAACGGTTGTTGTTATCCACGCCACTTCAAAATCACTGATGACGGATTGCCGAGAACAAATTTGAGATATCTATTACGGGTATCGTGTTGACTGACGGCCAGATATAGACATTCCCATAAAGTATCTTAATAACGTTCATTCCTTAATAGTAAAATGCTTTTGCATGCACTACTACAAGGTAGAAGGTACTTATGACGAATTAGTAATTACGTAAAATACTGCAAAAAACTGGTTAGCAGCTAAAGCAGTTCAGCAGATCTTTTTTGCTATATTATCCTCCATCGATTGTAATTTTATGGCTTTGGATTTTTGGAAGGAATTCTGCATACCTGCCCTGCCCACACGTGATTAACCCAAGATCTTGTGAAATATCCGGTCTTTTGTTCTGCTGCCGCGGAAATTGTAAAAAAAGGCGATTGATGTGCTACTCCTCAACAATTATATTTTCACTTTAGAACAAAGCCAGTACGTAACTACATTTATAGGTACTCTTTCTGCTCGCAAAACAAAAATGATAAAAATTTCGAACCTAGTATGACAAGACGAATTATAGACAAAAACGTGGAGAAAGGAATGCCAGCTTCTGATCACAGAATTTGAAGGTGTGCACATTTGCTACTTTCTACAAAATCTTAACTTGATGCAAGAAAAATTTTTAAAAATTGACCCTCCAGCTTTTGTTTGCAAATTTTGAATGAAACATTTATTTTACATTTTACCCAAGTTTGAAGATGTTTTCACTCTCACATTCTCGGTATCGTGGCAGATCATAACCCCCCCCCCATTTCGGGGCTCAATCTTGTTAGATTATACAACTATAAAGACGTGTGGAAAATTTTAAATTTTTACGGTGTGTTGAGCTGTCGATTAGAGCTGATTAGAGACGTTATTTTAGGCATGTATGCTACAGGTACTACATCATGAGAACAACCAGGATTTAACTTTTAGCAAAACGATGGTCTATCATCAGGCAAGAGAAAAAAAATTATTTGTTCGGGTAGTGACTCCAACGTTATATAATACCAAATTGCTTAAAGTTCTCAGGATGCCCCACATAAACGAAGAAAGTCGTGTTTCTTGCCATTATTACTGGCAGCAGCGGTGGTGTTTGGATAAAAAAATATTGCTTAAAACACGTATAATGGTGGCGCTGTGTAAATTATGAAATTATACACCAACTTTACATATATTTGGGGAGATTTTGAAAAGTAACAGGATTACGATTAATTCGGTATTTTAGATCTAGAAAAACTCAAAATTCGGGATAGATTCACTCATTTTTCAGTTCTCGATGTCTGGTCATTGATACTTGCATATGAAAATCTCTATTTTGTCAGACGTTATCTGTACTATGTACTAAGTACTATATCTGTGAATCCATGATTTTAGCTAACGTGCTGATATAGAAGCCGATAAGTACTTGTTTTGCCTCATGAATCAGTGCTTTTTCCATATATCACACCACTTCAATAATCAGGTCTCTAAAGTCTTCAAGATTGTTTCTTTGTTTTCCCTAACAACAGCAGCAACAAAAAAACAACAAATTACTATCTTGTTATGTGCCATCAAAACACAACCACCACCACCGTTTTGGTAATTCATCTCTATTTATTTCACGATCGATCAAGATTTGTGGAAGATGGAGTGATACGACAGGGAAGCGTGGTAGATAGAGGTATCTGCTGAAGGACACATTTTTTATATCTCCTCCGCCTTCGTGTTGGTACACACTGTAACGGTCCTTATCTCCTCCCCTTTTCTCGCCATTTATCAAATTTATCGTTAATAAGCGTGATGTAACGTAGAGATATCCCCCTGATTAATTGTTTCCGACCGAAGAATTACTCTAGATTGCTAACTGCCAACTCTCTCTCCCTTTACCAACTTTCACGCGTCAATACCCAGATATCGTGTTATCGATGTCTTTATACAATGAGTCTGATTATTAATCATTTTGCTTCCCTTTATCAATCTAGGGAAGAGGTCATTCATGAACAAAATGTGTTGTTGCGCCAGAAGAAAATAAAGTCACACATGTAATACCATGTAGTAGCATATATGCCAAAAGCCCCGCCTGTTAGCAGAGACATTTACAGTACTTCGTAGAAGTACTGGTGGTCTCCGTATCCCACAATAAAGAATATGGCTGCACGTTTCCTTTCAATGAAAACAGGATGACAAGCAAAATCTGATTCCGGACAAAATAAAAGCATGTAAACTTAATATGCATTTACCTTAAAACCAAAGTATTGTCAGTCACCTGAAATAAGTATAAAATGGGCATCTGGCGCCTTCATCATCATCAGTTGATCCTGTCGAGGGAATCTACCAAGTAATTTGTTGGAACCATCTCCCTAGCAAAATTATTCACAGAAGAAGAATTAAGAAATCGGTGAGTTATGAAGACACCGATGTTACAGCGGTTTACTCTCGTGTTGTTGGTGGGGGCGGTTCTGGTGAACTTGGCTTCATCCCTGGATTTCCGGGATGTTGAGGAGGGATCTTGCGCACCCATTCGAAATGTGCGAACTGTGCCCAACCTCAACCCACATTTTGTAAGTAAATTGGCAACTGAGCGCTTGAGAATCTTTTAATAATTGTTTCGTAGTCGTTTTTTAAACAGAAGGATATTTTTTATTTAGTTGGACCAATTCAGGAACATTCCCGGAGGAAGCAAATACCACTTGTACCGTTTGGCCAGAGGTCATCCTCATTTTCCGTTGGTTCGAGAATTCAAGTTCTTTTATGAGGCATGTCTTTACAAAAACACGAGTTTGACGGATCGGAGTGGCTCCACTTTTGGATTTGGGGATCAGCGTTTAATGAGCTTTGATATCCGAAGGGGGATGAGTAGTGATGGGGCGGGAGTCATTCGAGTTGTGAGGGAAAGACCAATGCCAGGTGTAAATACCCTGGACTCTTACACTACGAAGGTGACCCTAACAGATCATAGAACGTTTGCCGTAATGGTGCATTGCTGGGAGGGGTCTAATCAAAGGGCGTGGAGTATGTACACCAGAGCAGGTATTTACCCAGGCAGAGAAATGAGGAAGAGAGTTCAAGACCATGTGTTCGCAATGGGATTCGATAGGGATAATGTAGCTTTCTTGGAGTATGAGAGCTGTCGCCTCGATTTTGACTATGAAGACGTGGATTCGTTTGAAGATGTAGGCAAGTATGGAGGCAAAAAGGACGACGATGAGAGCGATGAAGACAAAAAAGACAAGCTTTTTGATAAACAGGAAGATAGTGAAGAAGATAAGCATAGTGGCAAGCACAGCCGAAAACACGGGGGAAAGCATGATGGGGGACGCTGGGATAAGCAGAAGGAGAAAGACAGCCGGGAGAAGAAAAACGGGAAATGGGATAAGCATGGCGACAAACATGGTAGCAAGCATAGCAGTCGACACGGAGATAAAAAGCACGGGCGGGGAGAGAAACACTGGAAGGAAGACGATGAGAATAGTGATGAAGACAAAGACTGGGACAAACGTGCCGATAAGCATGATACCAAACATTCCCGTAGACATGGAGATAAGCACAGGAAGGTGCACAGTGAGAAACAATGGGATAAATATGATTCGGAAGAGAGTGATGAAGAAAATTATAAGGATAAATGGGGGAACAAGCAATTCCACCGAAGTGGGAAGAAGCACATGAAGAAACATGATAATAGTTGGGATTCAGAAGAAGACACCTATGAAGAAAAGAAGTGGGATAAACACGAGAAAAAGCACGGAGATAAACACAGTGATAAGCGTGGGGACAAACATGGGGATAAGCATGGAGATAAACACGGTGATAAGCGTGGGGACAAACATGGCGATAAGCATGGAGATAAACACGGTGATAAGCGTGCGGACAAACACGACGATAAGCATGTAGACAAACACACTGATAAGCATGCGGACAAACACGGAGATAAGCATGGAGACAAACATACTGATAAGCATGGGGACAAACACGGCGATAAGCATGGGGACAAACACGGCGATAAGCATGGGGACAAACACGGCGATAAGCGTGGGGACAAACACGGCGATAAGCATGGGGACAAACACGGCGATAAGCGTGGGGACAAACACGGCGATAAGCTTGGAGATAAGCATGGTGACAAGCATGGAGATAAACACGGTCGTAAGGATAGTGATAAGCAAGATGTCAAACGGGGTGATAAGAATGATGACAAGCACTCTGACAAACACGGCGATAAGTTTGGAGACAAAAACGGCGACAAGCACTCTGATAAGCTTGAAGACAAACACGGCGACAAGCTTGGAGACAAGCACGGTGACAAACATGGAGACAAGAATGTGCTCAAAATTTCAGAGAAGCCTGCTCAGCTCGGTTGGGGTCAGAAATCCTGAACTGCAAAAATGTGCAGTCTGGAAACGAATAGCTCCGTTTCGTCTATCGTATAACTACTTGTGTGTAACTTGTATTGTATTGTTATTCAGTTAAATTAATAAATATTTTGCAATCAATTACTTTTCACTGTATTATTTATTCTGTACCTCTGTCTTTCTGAGCATTTTTAAAAATTTCAGTCATATCAAAACTAACCAACCAATCGCTATTTGATCGACGGATAAACACAAATCTGCCTGCTGCTTTTGCTAATTTAAAAGACTGATAACCAGCCTAATCAAAGTGGAATTCTGGCTAAACTCCAAAGTTGCAAAATTTTGAAGCAATGCTTTGCTGTTCTTAAATTTATACATTTTTACCAGTCACAAACCGAATCCATATCTCTTACGGAATAACTCTCAAAATCCCAGCCCTTCAAAGAATATCGCCGCTTTTCGAGTTCTTTTTCAATGAACAATGCATTTTTCCAATTAGGTAATCTACAGATGTTAATTGAAAGTGAGCTGTAATGAGGCTTTTCTGAGTTTCTTTCACTCTAACTAAATTTTAAAAAATGTAGCAAGATATATGACGTGTTGATTACCCTAACTGTGAAGTGATTTGGAATTGTACACAGATGTCTCCCTTTATTACCACGTACATGCCATATCAGCCATCATCATTATCAGCATCGTTGTGAGTTGTGAATAACCGAGTTTAACAGATTTCAACGTTGTAACCCTCTAATTTTTTAAAGCCGCATCAAAATAACCGATATTATCCTACGTTCATGATTCGACAATAATGAGTTAATGAGGCATTGAACGTTGAAACTTCTGTGTTGTAGTGCACACCATAAAAATCGACAGAGCGTGACAATCGCATTACATCTTCCATTTATCTCGCAACAGGTGCGCCCCTTGTTTTTCTAGGAAAAACGATAATTTTCTTCAGTAATTTGACTTGCAGTCCGAATATTAGGTAGAACATCCTTCACGTAAATAGGAAGTGGTCTTTACGTTGCCTTTTTGGGCATTCAAACATAATTGAGACTAACTACATAAATGCGAAAATATTTATGTGCTATCAACACGGTTGCTGGTTCCTCCATAATTAATAAAAACTACACATTTTTTCGCACATGTTTTACGATGATGTTGCTTAGGAGACTACTTGTCTTTAAAATGGAGCTTGGAAATCCAAAAGGAATTAAAGGGGCATACTATATATGGTCTGCTTGTTAATATCAAGTGTTTCCCTTAATACATGCATTGGTTAATGAATAATTAATACGACAGTAATCGAGGGATTCCGACAAGGAAATAAATGCACACAAAAATAGAGATATTTTTTGACAATTTCCATTTTTATTAGTTGAACAACGATGGAAGAAAGCAACAATAATTACTCGTATTTTGCATTCCGCTTCTCCTAGGTACTAGATCATTTAACATTAATAGATATTTTTTGTTATTCCAAATCTGTTTGACAGAAGCCGAGTAGCCATAAGGTGGGGAAATCAGCCATTCGAATATTGTCTAACTGATGTTAGTTTTGAGGTTAATGATACTTTTTGTATCCGATTTAGGTGGGTGGATGTGCAGAATTTCCGGTTTTGTCGAAGGACCTCACATTCCAGCATTTGTAATCCCGGGGTTGATGTGATAATGAAGCTACCTGTGGCAGCAAACTTGGTTTCACTTTCCGTGGAACCGGAAGTCCTTACTGTGTTTCTGCAAGGAGCTATAAGGAAAGACAAGGGTTAGTATGACAGGCTTCGTCAACTATGAACAATAATATCGTATTCGATGTATAAAAGTTTTTTTTTCTGCGACCAATATCGGACTACTCACATTCAAACTGGGAAGGTAAGGTTTTCTGGCACATGGCTGTAGAAGAATGTTTAATAAGACTTGGGAAGTAGAAGGAATGTGGAAAAGCAATAAGCAAACTTGCTAAATTGCTTTCTTCCAGCGTTGTCAGCCTCAAATAAAAATGGAAATGGTCAACATTCTTCAGTTTGCGCATTGTATTTATAGCCCCGAAAAATGTAGAAGAGATCCGTAAACATGTATGACTCTCCACGCTCGAGGGCTGTCGGCTCGCAGGTAATAAAACATTATTAGAATGCATTATTTTAGGTAATACTCATATATAAAAAGGAAGTTCCTATAGTATTTAGCTTGTATCATCTTATTACTTGTTACAATAATAAAACATGTAACCACATGATATATATAACTTGATCTTGATCCACCCGGACGAGTCGATTGTTGAAAACCCGACTCAACTGGAATCAACGTGTGGAGGCAGAAATGAAAACAATATTTGACATTTGGTCATACAGATAAATCAATCCGTGCCAAACTTTGCAGAGAAAGTTATGGTAATCTATCTATTAGGTACCTGAACTTGGGGAACCTGAACCATGAGGAACTCGATCTGAGGACTTGTCTATGTCTAGTAAAATAGATGCTTAAAAAGGTTCTTAAAATTAAAATAGGTTATTACAAAGATTTTTATATTTTATAATAGGGATTAAAAATGCTTTATGTTGCAAAATAGACTTTTACAAAGGCTTTTACATAGGCTTACGCAAAAGAGGTTTTTTTTACACATAGTAGGAAATTGAACATTCGGTTAAACGGATAGTTATGCCTTTATAAAGGTGTGTTAATCAAAGATATTAATACAAACTAGATACGACACCACAATGAAGATTTGAAATGTAACATTAAAAAGTTGAAACTTTTTGAGGACTTGACAAAAACCAAGATAAATCCACAACTACGAAAATTTTACTTAAAACTTTTATTGTACACAAAAACTTTTCGAACTAACAAGAACGATTACAGCAGGAATACTACTTTCTAGTAATACGATATAACCGTAAAATTACATTTCAGAACCATAAAATATATTTAATCATCAAAACAGAAAGCGCAAGGCCAACACTACATATTACTCGTACTTGTTTGTAATTCTACATACCCTGAAAATGCACAGTTTTTGTGCAAACAGTTATGTTTGTGGTATGGACTACTTTTAAAGTGCACTCCTTTGCAATATTATCTAACTTTGCAATAAACTTTTGATATTTGCTTAATCAATTGAAAAGTATGATTAAAACTTTTCGTGCATTGCAGTATGTGACAAGTCGGAAAACAGCCTACGCTCTACCCACTCATGCATGACATTCCTAACAATATTTTTGGAACGAAGACCATTGATACCATTTTTTCTACTGCATCTAAAATATGATTCTGCAATTTTACAAACAGTAACTGCATCTTCTGGTGGTTTATGCAATCCACCGTTGTCTCTTTTATCGATAAGAATGTACTCATCTTATAAAACCTGATCAGAAACATTAAGCAGTGCAAATATACAGTTTGAGCAGGGAATGTTTGAACAAAACTCTTTACAAACGTATCCAGCTATATACGTCCTAACTTCCTAACAAATAAAGACATTGAAAGGAAACTGGGAAGGTAGTCCAGATCGCTGACAAACTGAATATTGGAGCAATCTAAATTGTATACTATTTTGTTCAGTTTCGTCGACTGGTCTGCAATAGCTAGTGGTGGATCCTTCAGGCTAACACATAAAACGTACTTTAGTAGATGTAATAGTTCAAATGCACTAGGGTTATTATTGCAGCCTAATCTTGATCTGATTTTTGCGAAAAACATCTCTAAAAAGGCTTGCGATAGTTTGTAGGTAGGTAAATACGTAGTATAAAATAAAACAGACTTAATAACACAGTAATTAATGATTCTTAATGATAAGTGCTTATCAATATCTAAGAAGCTTTTTCTTTTCCACGTAGGTACAAAAAATTGTACGAAAGTTCCTTTTACCGAACTAACCAAAGAAATACATTCTTTGACCTTTTATCGATGTATTTAAGCTCTAACAACATTTTTTTGTATGTTGGAAACACTCCGGTTCAAAGTTCAATGTTTTCAATTCGCAATTGGTATTTGTATCCTGCCCCTCCTGCATGCGAATTTGTCAAATCCAACAAACTCCATAATGCCTAGTTTTGCACACACCTCCATTGCAACTGCAGAAGAGTTTCTAAATGTTTGTGCAGCCAGTCGAGTTTTCATTTTTTGATTTTCAAAATTGTCATGGCACGTATAGTCAACTTGTTGGCTACTCTCATACCTTCCTACTATTTGCAGGTGTATGAGAGAATGAATGAAACTCCACGATACTTGCTGTAGTTTAAATGTAAGCCTATTTAACGTTATTTGTTTGCATATAGAATACAAATGTGTGCAATTATTAAAATATTTACATTATCCTTTTCGTCATAAAATACTTCGAAGTCCTACAGTTGATTACTCATTAATTTGATCATGTGACTAGAATTTAGTATTACATACACATGATTTTGTGTAACAGGAATCAAAAAATACGACTGAAATTTCTCTGATTTGACGTCCAATTTTGCCCCAAGGGATTCTGCAGCAGTGCAGTTTGCTTTCAACCCATCAAATGTCACACTTATTATAGAAGTTTTCATTTTGTCTAATATTACCAGACTTTCTTTAATAATATTAGCAATCATGTTGTATGTAATTTAGGAGTGCACGCTGATATATTTATACCAACGGACAGCTGTGGAATTCAATAAGAATTATTAGTCTTCTCCTTTACAATTCTTCTCTGCGTCATATTTGAAAATCCCCATTAATTTAAAACCCTCGATTAGTATTTGAAATGAACCCTCACCTACAGTAGCGATGGCGATACAACGCCTTATAGCCACCCATAAGCATGGCGTTGCAAGTTCGCCTTACACGCTCACTGAAGGTATTCTTCTGTACCCCAGAAAATACACGGAGCAATTTTTAATGTCCGGCCCCACCTCGATTCGAACCCCAGACCTAAGGTAGCCAAGATAGATAGCTTAGCACCTCGGCTGGATTTGCCGGTTTAGCAATCATGTTACTAGCCAGTCGGTCAAACAAAATGGAATGGCTTTCTTTCCATTGATTTCTGTTAGTATCATGAAAAAGGCCGTTTTTGCTTCTGCATCGATTATAGGAATATAACTTGTTAAAATGCCGTAATTTGCATAACCATGCATCATCTTTCCGTCCAAGTGCATTTCCTTTCGAATGCACAGAGACATTTTATCCAACAAGTTGTACAAAATGTCTTTGCTGGTCTCTTTCAGGTATTTTATACTTGTTGGAAGGAGGAATAGTGTAGTTTTGTAAATAGTTATAGAGTTTTTCATAAAAATCAGTGTAATGTGACTACCTGGTTTTGTATATATATGACTTGTCCACCGCAAAAATGATCTAGGGTGTGGGAACATATTTTCGAAATATGTTCCCAGGAAATAATCAGCCCTCCGTGACAAATAATGCAACTTAAGAGATAAACCTTGTATCATTTTTGAATAAGCCCCATACTTTGTTCGTCTCTGTAATTCCAGGAAAAACGGTAAAATTTTCTTTTAAACTCTGATAAACTCTAACTCGGTTTGTGTTGCGGAATTTTTTTTGCTTTTCTGCCATTGCCAAGTCTTCTTGCAATTGATCTATAACGTTCAATTTTTTTTCTTGCTTTCATTCAACCTTTAGACATGCTGCAACAGTAAGCGCTTTTCTTCTCGAAGTACAGTTAGTTTTTCTTGTAAACGGGCTATCTCTTCATCCATTAGAATAAAGAAATCTCAGTTATTAGAATAAAGGGATCCTCTTTAAGTTTTTCTGCATTCCAAATTTTAATCGATCCCTCCTCGAGCTCCATTATAAGTTGCTCCACTTGTAGACATTTGAAGCAATTCTAATTGGGAATTAGCCTAGTTATTATTGTTAATAAGAACAACCTTTACGCGACAACTGTCAGAAACTGACCATATTTAAAACGGTTCCACTATTCAGTATGGGGGTGTGACCTTGTTGAATACTTTTATGTAACTAGGTGGGAAATGATCACTACAAATGTATGAACATTTTGGTGCTTTCCAACCCGAGTAGTCTTCGTTTACTTTGCAAGAAAACGCCCGCCATCTATTTTCATCTTCATTTTTGGGAATTCTATTTGGTGTTTTGGAATTGTAGAATCAATTATTATAAATATAAAATTATTGATATTGAGTCAAAGTAGAATTTGATACCTGTGAAGTGATACACCGTCGCTTGTACTCTTTCCACAGGTAATCACCTCACATTAAGCATAATGTTAATAGATATACTAGTTTTAAGCAATAGGTACACCACTGGGCTTCTTCGAAAGTTTAGATTTAGATGGTTTGGATATGCTCGATTTACCAGCAAACTACATTTACAAGCAACATTTATATTTATGCTACCTTTCCTGTGGGTTTTGTTTGAACCCCCTTACGAGGTGTGCTACAAAAGATTTTCATAGAAACATTATGCTTCTTGTCAAAATGTAAAAAATCTCAAGCTTTTTTGTTTACAAGTCTTAGGTTTGCACTCCTTGGTATGAATTTAAAATATCTGCTTTAATAATTATTTACGTATAGATTAGGGCCAGTCTATGAAATTATAATACCGCTTTGTGTATACAGATGCTTTTTGCGTCAAGAGATGTTACAGGACAATATTTTAATATCAAAATAGATGGGGGGGGCTAGCACAATATTCACTTCTTCATTTGGTGTGTGAATATTGGAGATCTTTGTTAAAGTACTGAGATCAAATTAATTGGTTAAACCTTGATAGAAAAGTGCCCCGATTGGACTACTTTAAATGTATGTTGGAATGTAAAACGTTATTGTGGTATACATGGTACGTGTTTGCTATTTTTCAGCTCATTTGGATGTGGTTTACATTTTTACCCTTTCCTGTACCCCCTGGGGGTTGATATCAAAGACCAACCTTCGAACACGTCCGAGTTATTAACCATTGATATTGATTAGTGGAAACTTCGTTTCAATAAAAGTTAAAGTGTTAAAGTGACGAGTAAAACAATATAAAACAACCTCTAGAGGTTACACGGGTCATCTTACTCGTGTCAAACTTTAAATAACTAAATAGTGGTATATATTGTACCTGTATACCAACTTTCAGCTCATTCGGACATGTTCTACATTTACATCTACAACCGTTATATGTGTGAAGGGATGTGAGCTTTTAGTTTATGATTGTTTCAAGCTCATATATGGTATTGCCATCATAAAAAATAATTTTCCTACATTTGCATAAATCAGCCAAAAATGCTTAAAATGCAAAATAGGTTGTTAGGTGCTTAAGCATCAAAATAGGTTTAAAAAATAAAATAGGTGCCTTGCAAATGCTTCAAAATATCATACACATCTACATAACAAAAAACATGAATTTGGTAACATGAACGTACAAAGTAGATCACTACCTAAAATTCGACGGTATAGTCATCATATATCTGAATTGATGCCGAGACATTCTAGATTGTTAACAACCAATTTCTCTCCCACAACTAACTTTCACGCTTTAATACTCAATAACCAGATATTTCCTCGCATGCTCACTCGTATTATAACCTAATTACTTTGTTTTTGTTACCCTCCAATCATTTCCGTTTTGGGACCGTGGCCATTCACACTACGGTCAATTGTAATGCACTGTCAACTTTGGACTGTTCCTCAGAAGGGATGTTTCAGCAATTTCTTGGAAGGGCTGGCAGGAGTGAGACCGTATCTCAAAACAGCACACAATGCAAAAGGCAAAAACGCTAATTTTCAAAGGAAACAAGATAGCACACGGGACAAAATAGATGGGAGACCTACAATATTGGCATTAGCAACTAACACCATCTCATGGCATTCTTTCTTGTACATAAGCTCGCAATTTGTCAGTATAATATGGGTATCGGGCACTTTCATGATCATTAGTTGATCCTGTCAAGGGAATCTACCAAGTAATTTGTTGGAACCATCTCCCTAGCAAAATTATTCACAGAAGAAGAATTAATAAAAAACGGTGAATTATGGAGACACCGATGTTACAGCGGTTTACTCACGCGTTTTTGATGGGAGCGGTTCTGGTGAATCTGGCTTTATCCCTGGATTTTCGGGATGTTGGGGAGGGATCTTGCGCATCCATTCGAAATGTGCGAACTGTGCCCAACCTCAACCCACATTTTGTAAGTAAATTGACAATTGAACATTGGAGAAATTTTTAATAGGTTCGTAGTCGTTTTTAAACGGAAGGATATTTTTTTGGATTTAGTTGGACCAATTTAGGAACATTCCGGGAGAAAGCAAATACCACTTGTACCGTTTGGCCAGAGGTCATCCCCATTTTGCATTGGTTCGAGAATTCAAGTTCTTTTATGAGGCATGTCTTTACAAAAACACGAGTTAAACGGATCGGAGTGGCTCCACTTATGGATTTGGTGATCAGCGTTTAATGAGCTTTGATATGCGAAGAGGGATGAGTAGTGATGGGGCAGGAGTCATTCGAGTTGTGAGGGAAAGCCAAATGCCAGGTGTAAATTCCCTTGACTCTTACACTCAAGGATTTTAAGTTCCCTGCTTACACTACGAAGGTGACCCTAACAGATCATAGATCGTTTGCAGTAATGGTGCATTGCTGGGAGGGGTCTAATCAAAGGGCGTGGAGTATGTACACCAGAGCAGGTATTTATCCTGGCAGAGAAATGAGGAAGAGAGTTCAAGACCATGTGTTCGCAATGGGATTTGACAGGGATAATGTAGCCTTCTTGGAGTACGAGAGCTGTCGCCTCGATTTTGACAAGACGTGGATTCGTTTGAGGATGTAGGCAAGTACGGCGGCAAGCAGGGCGACGATGAAGACAAAGACAAACATTTCGATAAGCATGATGAAGACAATGACGAAGATAAGCACGGTGGTAATCACAGCCGAAAGCACGGGGGAAAGCATGATGGAGGACGCTGGGATAAGCAGATTGAGAAAGACAGTCGTGAGAAGAAAAACCGGAAATGGGATAAACACGGTGACACACATGGCGATAAGGATAAACGGAAAAGTACAGAAAGACACTGGTGTGGGTGGAGTTAAAATCCGTCAGGAGTCCACCTCCAATGAACGGATTTTCCTCATCATCATCATTACCAACATATTTAGTTTCGTATTTGTATTGCTGTTACTATGTATTTGTAATAAAAGGTGCTGTTTGTAATTATTCTAAAACCTTTTAGCTGATTTTTTTTTTAATTTTTTACATATCTCTATCTCGAATCTCGCTCTAAAAAGAAAATTTTGAAAAGTTGGTTCCCCTTCACGATAGACCGATAGGACTGAAGTATCATGGGGGCCCGGGGGTCATTCCCACCCTATAGTACATTATGTCCTCTCCTCTCCTTACTCCACTAATTTAAAATACTGGACTAACTGGACAGTGGTTACCTGAACCTTCGTTTAATAACCATTTGAAGGTCGAATATATTTTTTGATAGACTATAGCATGGACAAAATTTATAATAAAAAATACAAAAGTTTTTGAACTTTAAATCCTTCCCATCTGAAATACATTAAGCTGTGATGTACGTATAGAGTGAACATTGTTTTTAGGCTGTCGCTGTCGATTAAATAAAGCATCGATACCATATCAGCGTTTCTTTCACAGGAATAGGTTGAGGTTTCCGAATTCATTGGAAATGTCCAACATTTATAGGTTTCCCAAAGTCTGAAAATTTATTTACGTAGAAGTCACGTGACACTTTAAACGGAAGTGGTGTACCATGGAAAAATGTCCATGTACAAAGCATTCGACGAAGTATTCAGGCATTAACCTCAAACTCTCCATCTCCAACCAAACAGCAACAAAATGGAAATACAGAAAGGAGTCACTTTATCCCTATTGTTATGTTAGATTTGACGTTTTCGTCTACATTTTTCAGCAGTATTCTTTTTCCTTTCCATTGTACCGTTGGTGCTCCTCTGATTATCTTCAAACTCAACCAACATCTACCACCGACCCTCAACATAAGAATAAATTTGTCATTAACTTATTATTGTCGCTTAAATCGACATGATGAGCAACTCAAAAAAATTTGAAATTTCCGTGGAAGGACCAAATAATGAAGGTATATAGAAAATAGTAAATCATTAAAGATTGCTTGCTTATCATTACCACGCTCATTATTAGCACGCGACATGCATTTTTATATTTTGTCTGTGTATATTTTAGCATTTTTATTTTTGTTTAAAAAGTAATCTACGACATCTTCAATAGGACACCTTAATAATATCTCAGGGATCACGATCACACGATCCAAAAATTGACACATACACTTTCATGGATACAGGATTCCAAAAATAACAAATTGAATATGGGCGCATTTTTTTCAATTTTTATTACACTGCGTCTTATCCAGATGTGACATACTAAAATAATGAAAGAAATTTTTGTAGCGTATACTCCCATACGTGCACAGGGCACACTAGTAAAGTATATCATCCGTAGTGCATGGCGTAATTAGCAACGTCCCTGCATTTATTATGGCGGCAGATGCGTATGGAGGTAGACTAAAGAAATGCTGCGAAGGGCAATGTAGG
>JAHZNE010001979.1:0-10261 GCA_027744055.1 Callyntrura sp. NNG-2020
GACACACTGTACAGGAACAAAAATTCGCGGAAAATTGTTTCACTTTTGCCGCAACACAAGAGGGTGGATATAATGTATTGCGGATGATAATGAAGATGATGACGTGGAGTGAAATGCTCGTGCAGTTTTATAGGTACCTTCATTTAATTTCGTTCTGATTTAAAGGCAATTTAACCCAGCGTTTATATACAAAATGTACCTACGGATTTGGAGGTATAGTATAAGGCATGCACTTACCATATTCTCAGCTTCATTTATTAACAAGTTTACTTCAATGTTTTTGTTCAATTGAATGTTCTTTAAATATATAATTTACCTTCCGACAACACGACATACTAATTAAAATTGCATTTGGCCTCGTGTGCGTCCTAAACCTCGTAATAATTAAATACCAACGTAATATGTTACTACTTCCCTAAGTTCACAATGTTTCCTATTCTAAAGGAAGCTTATCAGGCGCCATTATTATTATTGCAGAAAATTACATCTTTTGCTCTACCGGTGAGTCATGTTGAACGTCATTGCTTTGCAAGACCACCACCGCCTCTACTACTCGGGTAATAGGTCTAATAATTACTTGTAAGTTATATGGATATTATGTCTGATAATGAAGCAATAGTATCATCATGTCCACGTGTGGCAGGCAGGACAGGTCAATGTGATGTAATATACCAGCTAACCGCAAAGCAAAATCTCGACATGTTAGGTTGTGAGTGAATGGCGGCAACGGTGGAGACGCGACGACAACAAGCACTCTGATTGTTCGGCTCATTGGCACACGCGTTGCGGTGTACTCCATTTACGGATGCTAATATCTGCAGAGTGCCATACTACCATTAATAATTACAGCGTGTATTAAATAATGAATTCTGCGTCATAGATTCAGCGTAATGATCCTGACAGCAACTATGGAATGACTGGAGGATGGGGATATGAGCAATTTTCAAAAGCGCCAGATTATACAATTCCATTTTTGACAGCGAAACCCAAACAACGTCTGGGTGTCTAACTAATTTCACACATTACTTTATGTACACTTTATATTCTGGATTTTAGCCTTGAAAGTCATTAAGTGTAGCCATGACAAAGCTGGGAAGTGGAGTGCTGGTCTGAAAGGGAAATGAAACAACACGCGTTACATTTACGACCGATTCTAATTTAAAAACATCAAATCACGAAATTTGTCATTTTTGCTACATACGACAAGTTGCGAGCCATTGGATCGTATTATGCTAGATGACAAAAGGACTTCGTATATCTTATATCAGTTCTGAGCAGAGTGAAAATCACGGACAGCTCCTTTAATTAGAAAGGAAAGCATGGGAGTTCACGGTCAAAGTGGCAACCTCTTCCAAAATGTGTATATACAAAGGAATATTTGACAACTAGTAGATACTTTCGCAATAAATCTGCAGAAAATACGGTACAAGACCAAGACGTAACCAATCTTTGGCGTGTCTTGTTCTTGACCCCAGAACTCACGTTTTACTATGACTTCGTCCATATATTGTGTTCATAATGAGGATAGATATTTTTGAAAGGGGATACTCTTCCAAGAAAACTACATAATCTCCTTGTTTGTTTTTATTCGAAAACAAAAAAGCGAGATTTAACGATCCCAACCAGCACGTCTGTCCACAAAACCCGCGTGCCAATGCTATTTTACCTTGAATTATGTTGGTTCATTTGCACAAACCATGAAAAGGTCATAGCAAAGGAAATCATCTACATATTATCTACTTCCGTAACGATTAGCAACACATACAAGCTTTTATCTTGCTCCTGGATAGCTGCGACGTGATCTTGTTTGGCGGTAACATCAACCGCGTCGTAGTAGCCTGAATTGGACGAGCTTCTGCGTATCTGTGCAGACGCACACGCAATACAAATTGTTGTTGTGACAGAAAAGTCATCTACCTTGCGAAGGTGTGTCTCATTCGTGATCCGTGACGTTAGACAATGGCGGGAGAGGCGTGAGGTGTCTTTTTAAGACGCAGTAGAACGTCGGATGATTCTATTGTTATGGTATGCTGTACCAAAGTAAACACGTAATCTCGTGATGTAGTCCAGTACCTATTGTATTCCGTTGTAGTAGCTTTCTATTATTTCTCTACCCAAAACATGACCTTCAACTTTGTCTGCTGGCCAAAATTGATTGTACCCCTTGCTTGCCTGTAACTTTTCCCAGGAGAAATGATATAAAAACGGTAGCAGCGAACAATTTAGAAAATTCCACCAGTATGCATATACAATGTACATGTACAAAATCTCGTAAGTCAATTCGATACAGGATATTGTATTATGCTATCACAACAAACGGAGGATGGAAAAACCATAGAATCCTCCTTTGAAAAAAAATCAGTATTTCTTCTGCTGTCCAAAAAAAATCCACACACAAAGAAGGGTTGCTACCTTTAAAATATAAAGCAGTTTCCTCCCAAGCTAAAAAAACACTCTCGAACATACTCTCTCTCAGCCTCTAAAAAATCTGCACCTCGTGTCTCTCCTGGAACTACGTCGCAAATTATGAAGCAGTACATTTATAGACCACCCAAAAAGAGAAAGCCACACTTTTTCAACTAATCCTGTGCACTACATTTCTTACATGAACACCATGAAGCATGTAGTCTGTGTAAACAAAATATTTTATGCATCTTCTTCCAGAAGTGAATGGCCTGTTTCTATTCCTCAGGGACACGTATCACGAAGAAAGTGCGCCTTTCCCCCGCGCCACCGGTGATGATGGCATATGTTGTACTTCCTTTCTATATTTTTTTTTGTAATNTATTTTTTTTGTAATTGTACTACCCGCGCCCATCTTTTCATTGTGGAAGCCAACCATGTTGTGGCGTGTATTGTGAGTGTGATGATGAAACTTTCCTGGAATTTTTTCTTGTTATCCTAAAATATATTTTATTATCTGTATGGAAGAAAGCGTTTCATCTTTCCTGATGTCCTTTCCCTTTCTTTAGGATTCGAGAAAAAAAAGAGTCTCATCACATGAAAGGCACTGTGTGCTTTACTTTTCTCTTTTACGCAGTAGCATATTAAATTGCCCACTTTCTTTTCCTCTTCTCCTGCTTCGTAGTAATGATGGTGACCAGCATCGTACGACGCAGTCAAAATAAATAATAAAAACACACGTTGCTACTATCCCACAAATACATCAACAAACTGATTATACAATACTAAAGGGAACACCCCCACAAAAGTCCATTCATCATTTTTTTCCTCCTTTTATTTTTATCAAATTGCCTCCCGCGCGCTGTCAGTTTGTAAGGACGAGCTACTACGACGTAGTATTATTTTCTTCCTGTCATTTTTCTGGAATCAATATAATATACTATAGTGGATAGGAGAGTGAAAGCGAAGAGAAAAATAATATTAAGTGGGATAAACAAAGCCTGGAGAGAAATACTAAACGGGTTGTTGGGGGTGGTGCATTTCCATAGTTTGGAATAACTCGATGAGATAATAGTGGAGATATTTTTGGGAGCACCTCGGGTGGTAAAGTAGGTGGGAGGAAAATACTACTTGTTGTTAGCATTGAATTTCATGCTCTCTTTTTCTCGTCATCTATCCATCCATTGGGACGCGTATACTGGAGCGCGTGAACCAAATATTCAAATAAACAAAAAGTTTACATAACTTTTCCCCGATTTTGCTGCGGAGATGTACCTTTGAAGTTACGCCTATCTATTTTTTCCGGCTTAGGTTTAAGCGCTGAGCATATAACATTTTGTTTTCAAGCGGCATGCGGCATACAAAAACTGTGTTTAATTTTTACTTACTGTGTGAGCACTACCGCACTGTTGACTGTGTGCATTGAATAGTGAATGTACCTACCTACACACATGAAAATTGTAAATGTACGTTTCCAAAAGTGGTAAACAAAGTTTATTGTATTGCAGTAGCCACAAACCGTGCCGAAAGGAATGAATAATAGATAACAGCTTTTCTACTGACTTACATTTTAGTCCCGGTGGCTTAACAGGGTATTCCCACCACTGCTTTTATTTACTTAACGGAATAAAAGACTAAAATGTAAACTTTTAAGCGGATATGTAGTATATATTTTGATATGTAAGTATATAGTCGAAATTTGGACCGAAATGGAAAATACTATTTTTAAGACCGGTTTGATTGTTTAGGGGATCTAAATTTTCCATGTCCAGCCGTATGTGGATTCATACACAAGCATGTCATTTTAAAGTTATGGTTTTAACAACGGAGTAATTATCTACAAAACTAAGTTTTAAAAAAGATAAAGCTGATAGGTAAACTTATAAGTGTTAAATTTTCACTCACCTTCATCTGGAATAGCTTATCATTTCATTTCATTACGTTTCTATTTACGCTGAATTGAAAGTTGTAAATATTTCTAGTTGATTTATGCTGCCAAATACTTTAATGTATAAGTAACTACTATAACTTGGTTGTCTTGTGCTTGTACCTTTGACAATTACCGTGGTGATTCATATAACACGAAATATATCAAAACAACAACAACGTAAACACGTCAATGGATGTGCTGTGGTATATGTCATTCTGTAGTCTGCTGGATTTCATGTCACAATGTACCAGTCAAAATTTTGTGCCAGAATGTTAAAATTATGAAAATTAGAACCTTCAGCATTTATTATAGGTATTACTGTTTTTGAGTTTAGTCCGGCGTCAACCACCGGGCCATGGTTGACGACGAAAAATTGTGATCTTCGGTCGGAATTGTTTTATATTTTCATAACAATCATAATATCTGTGATGTACAACATGGTATTAAATGGCTTCTTCATATCGTAACAGCAGATTTCAATGAACTTGCTTATTTTGCAGTTACATAAAGAAACTGAGAGATTTCAGATCACCATTTGTTGGTTCTCGCTAATTCATAATAGTCGTAACGAGTAGGCCATATAAGCGTTTACTATGATCGGATGCGGTGTTTGGTCAACAATGCCTAGAAATTACGTAACTTGAACGCGAATACTACAACAACAAACAAACACGGGCGATTCCAATCTTTATTCGTAGAAATGCCAAAAACCCAACTATACGTCAAGCTAAACAAACAATGTATTACATAAATGGCTTTCGTTCGTTTATGATTACGGAAGTGGTAACTTATCCCGGAGCACGGTAAGTACTCACATGAAAATATACAAAAGCATTGAAAATGGCTATCCTGTATTATTTACTGTGTATTACATATCTAAATATATACTAACAACATCATAAAACCTATACGCGGACAGAATCATGCACTGCTACTGATTCAATATTAGTAAGGTGTGCTGCAACAGGCTTTTAAACTATTAAACTTATACGTAATTTGATAGCATCAGTAAACGACCTCTTGTCCGTTGTCCGCCCAAACTGTGCTTTTAATCCGTCTAAAAACATTTCTATAAAATTTATTCCAACTAATGTGGTTGAAGTTGTATTTTACATAAGACAGAATAAATATATGTAGCAGTATGAAGCTTCCTACCTAAACTATCTAATAAAATGTGTATCTTATGTGTTCAATGACCGTATGCTATTTGATGTCTTGGCTATACTGCAGCCAAAAGCCAATTGATGTTGTGTAGGTACGTATAAATGTATATCTTCGGGAAACACAGTTCGTGTACGAAAGGAAACGCGGAACACATAGCCATCATAGGAATCCATTTCTATCTGTAATGTAGCAATGATAGGATTAAAGCTTTCCACTTTTTAGAGTTTTTGAATGATGTTACATAACATCAGACTTATAGGTTTTTATTTTCAAGAATATGGAATTTCAAGAAGTAGAAAGGGGACATACGAGAGACTTAATATAAGTACCGGGAATCGGGATGAAAAATTGGGAAATCACTAAGAAATTCTCAGTACTTACAATTTTTAAACCAACTTATGGCAATGAACTAAAGTTGTATTTTAGTATTACGTACGTCTTGTATTTCGTCCTAAATGTGCTCTTTCGTAAATTCTCATTTATAATAAGACGATTTCGAGATATTGAATGAAAATGGGATATTGCGTACGTAGTATATAGTATACGTATGAATTAAACTAAATTTGATACTCAACTTGATCAGATCAGATATGTACATGATATATATGATCGGAATCAAATGCATGTAGGTAACCTATTCTGCAGCACTGCAACATAACTAACATAAGCACATGCCGCTTAGACAAAGAATTCTAAAAGACGCCAAGCTGTCTGGCAACGAAAAGAATTGTGAAATATCACAACTTCTGCTGCCTTCAAATTTGCATACCGTCTTAAAGATCGCTTGACTAGCTGACATTGAGCAATGAAGCGATACCATTTATTTTTGTCAAGCTGTGAAATATATAAAAAATGACTCAACGAATCACACACACATTCAACAAGCAGCCGCTTTTATAATAAAAAACAGGCAATCTTATTTCGTCAAGTATGCTTATTAGGTAGGAGCACGCGTGTTTATTTTTTCTAATTCAAAATGAAAAGATAATCTAACAACGTGACAAATATTTAAGTTGACTGACATGCATGAGCTGACAGAAATATGAAAGTAAAATTGTCGTGACGAAAAAATAGAAAACGAGTCAGCATTGCCAAAAATATACGTTTTAGCAGATACGAGATAATCCCGTAAAATTATTAAATAATTATTTTAAAGCGTTGACTCATACATAGATTGTACAGAGGACGTCATCATCTCCTTATAATAAAAATACTTGTCGTTATACCCTACTACCAGAAATGTTTAGTGCAACGAGTCATAAAATTGCAAATAAATGAGCCAGTGTACGTTTCCCTAACAGATTCTTTTTCGTCCGTGACCCTACGGAACTGTAATAAATTTATTTAATAAGAAAACGGAAATGAAATAAGTTTGTATGCATTCATTATACGAGGTCCATGTCCACATACACACTATAACGAGGAAGAGGGCAGAGCAAATGAGCTGCTTTTTTTAAAAAAAGACTAGGAAATAGAGTATTTATGTTTTAAGATTTTGTAAAAGTGAAATAAAATATTGCACTTTTCAATCTTTGATATTTTAACAAGAACTCTATTTCCAATCAAGTGAACCGCAAGACATAAAAAGTTATACCCAACTGCACAACATGTCTTGTGTCTTGGTTATATGTACAATCCGGTTTGTTTTTTTTCTATCTTGATTCATTTGTTATTATGACATTATTTCGGGTTGAAAGTTTGGACTGAGCACCATAAAACGTTGCATGGTGTATATTTACAAATTAAATTGCATCTTAAAATTTTCATTATATTAATTTTTCTTGTTCAAACTTCAACTCGTCATAAAAAACGTCTCCTCCGACCATTTTTTGCGTTCAAGTCGGCAAAAATGTGAAAAAGGTATGGCGATGTCCATATTGGTATTCAAATGAACCACAAAAGCTAAAACAATGGTATAATATGTAATAAAAAAGTGTCGTTCATCAAGAAAGCCGAACGAGAGACCGTCACCGTTCACTCTGTTTTGTAGATGGTGCAGCATATTCTACCTACAAACCTAACAGTTTCATAACGGCCAATAAAATGCATCAAAGGAGAGAATACTAGAAGAGCGACAGCCAACTTATCTTCTTCTGTAGCCCCATTACAGTATTTTTGTTACCAGTTTTTATTACGGGAATAAACAGCTAGGTGCAAATAAAAAAAGTTGCCCAAATAAACCCCCTTTATATGTTTACCGTTATATTGGAAATACTTTGTCCCTTCGTCGTCGCTTCGGTATTCATAGAAACTGTTTATTTAATGTTTACTGCGTAGTACCAAGGTACCGCGACGTCTCCCCACGAAATATCTAACCCACCACCGACACAGGACCAAATAGATGTCGAAATAACTTTACTCATGTAATAATATGTACGTCTGGTGTGCATATCAGGTGAAGTTCAAGATTATATCTAAATACATATAAGCAGTATATGTTATGTTTGATGTCAATAAGCCATGAAGTTTCGTCTTTCAACGAAAAAGCAGGAGAAGCAACAAAAGCGATAAAATTATTCTGTCATTGTACTTGGTAACAAAAGCTGGAATTAGAAGCAGGCGAAATATTATAAATATATTTGGTGTGTAAATATATCTTAAACAATAGCATTACTCCAGTAAAGTGGTTGACGGATATGGAGTTATATCGCATATAGGGGCTTTTAAAACAGTCTGCGTCGTTGGAAAACTATAATGGGTCACGAGCATCCCGATTTTTATGGGGCATGTTGAGAGCACCCAAATTAAGAAAGCTGCCACTAACGGTTGAACGCTGAAGTGTTTATTTCATCACCAGCAGCCCTTGCCTGTCATTCTATGAATACAGACATAACAAAGCAGTACCTAAACTTCCAAAACATTTCACTCGTGACATGCCTTAAAATTTTGATAAAATAAAAGAATTCGAGAGGAGAACGAAAGCACATGAGTGCACATCTCTAACTGCGTACCAATAGATACGTCGTAGATGCGATGATAAAGGAAGGTAGTAGTAGCTCGCTTCCTGCGGTGTGTGTGGTACAGGGTGCCAGGCTGAATACAAAATAGCTGTGTGTATGTGTGTGTTCGAGTTTTATAGTAAAGTTATATAAAAATGTTTTGACCTTTCTCTTAAAAAATGGAAACTGCGTCGCCCGTTGAAGTGTGCATGAGTCTGTTGTAGACACAAAAGACAATAAACACATTGTCGTAAAACCACGTAAACTAAAGTGCTCACTCAAGTGTGTATACGTCACTCTCGCGTTTTAGTGGTTTTTGAGGCCACGAGCTAACTGATAAATAAGGTAAACAAAATGGACAACTAAAAGCGAGCTAGGCAGGCACACATAAAAAAAGAAGACGAGAAGCAAAAAAATTAGACATTAGGAGTATGTAAAGTCGATATTTCAATATTTATCCTCTTCATCAGAGGCGCATGTTTACAAACGTGTTTCTCTCATCTACTCCGTGTGCTGTTCAATCAAAAAAGAATAGAGTCTCTGTCTCTACTATAGTCCTTAAAACCTACATATGCTTTCCTTACATAGTAAGGTGTCGGCGACAACGACGAGCATTATTTAATGGACAAGGCAGAGGAGAGGACAAAAAACAAACAACGCAAAATGACTTAGTAAATATTAACAGCTTGAAATAAAAAAAAAGTGCGGTACAAACGGGCTTTTGAAAAAACGTTACTTTGCAGAATTGAGTACATTAAGTTGGCCAGGAAGTGGTCAATTCCTCCTTCTATAACAATAATAATCCCAGCCATGACCCTGGTTATGTTTGTTATTTACGTTGCGTTGTGTAAGCTAACACATTATGCAGTTTATTTACTCCATAACACGTTCTCGGATAAGGTCTCAAGGTAAGTACTAACACTTACTAACAGTACTATAGATCCTATGAAGCCACGTTTACGTCGTAAAAAAACTCGACGACGTCATCAACGAAAGAAGTAAGTTAGTAAGATGGCTGGTGACCAAACGGTGACGTCGTTGATCTACTCGTGTATGCGTTAGAAACAAAGTTGCAAAAAAAACTTCTACGACCCTCCTGAGCAATTATGCTTAAGAGGCTTAAATAAGTCAGTTGGAAACGGTTAAACGCAATAAACCATAAGCCATGGTGATGATGGTCGCTTTGTGGAAGCACCTATAGTTTTTGTTTCTTCATGGTTCCGCAGATATGCAGTATTTGCTTGAACTTTGAACTATGGTAACGTAAAGATTCGTAATAAAAGGTGGCGGTTGGTGGTTTGACATTTGGTTAGGAAACAGGTAGACCAGCCAATTAGCACTGAAAGAAGACGTTTATTACCATTCTATCTTGGTTCTTGCTTAGTAACACTGTGTACCCTACCCGACCTTCTTTACCTTTGGTTACAATTGCTGTTTGTTGTGTTTCAACTGAAAAAAAATATCAAACAGTATCAATAGTGTTTTTCCCTTCTTGCAGTGACTGACTAAAATTCCAGGGGGTTATGTGCTTTGTTTGTAAAATGACAAATTTTCCCTGAAATTCAGTATAGGAGTACGGGCATTGTATTATACATAAGTCTATCTGTGTGTCCAACGGACTCCTCCATGATCCTCATATAGTCATCATATCTCAAGGTTAATTCCATTATCATCTGACCTGGTTTCGGCCTAGAAGTAGTGATTTTCAAGGAAAACTTGTTTCGATGATGCTTCTACTTCACATCTTTCTCCCATTTTCAATTTTCCTTTCTGTAAGTATATATATATGGCTTGCTCCTTTCCAGCTCCAGATATTAAAATGCGC
>JAHZNE010001980.1:0-10028 GCA_027744055.1 Callyntrura sp. NNG-2020
AAATAAAAACTTCTTCAGCTTGCTGAAGAATAGCCACACGTGACCATCCAAACTTTTGCATGAGTTTTATTCTCGTTGGATTATGCACAGTAGCACTGGGATGCGTTCGAAATAATGTTTCAAACCGATTCCGATTGGACAACGCAGGACTGCTAGCACCATAACAAAGCTACGGTACAAACAATTATCAACTCTTTTCATCCCTTGTTAGATTCAGCTTATATCAAACGGTAACAAACAACTTTTTTAAAGATTACGCACCACTATCAGATTCCATTTTTTTGCTGCTTCAGCGACAGTTGTACATACAGTTGAACACCCCGCCAGGAGAAACACCTTAACAGGATCGTTATAAAGTAGTTGATACATTGCAGATGCACCTCGTCCAGGTTCACACTTATTTAGAAATCCATAAATTAAAAATATTTACCTCAAATAATTAAATAGGCCTTGCTTGCTGGTTTTGTATATGACTTACCTCACTATCAAACCAGTGCAAACGAAGATAGTAGCCGGAAAGCAAATCTTTGTTGTTATTCACATCATGGAAAGCCATTTGGGCAGCTGGTTCACATGCCTGAGAAAAAGATAAATTTTGCATAGGTAAAAATGTATATACACACTTTGTTCATATCATGATCCTGGACCCCGTGTTATTAAGAATATACATTGATTGAACGTTTGATTACCTGGCCTCCTTGCCACCCACCAGTTCCATTGATGGGAAAAATCCCTCCAATATGAAGGTCCGTTCTTTTTGAGTACACACTTAGCCACACATCACAGCTTAACAAGTATAAAACTATAAAGAACACGGGCTGAGAAGACTTTCTCTTTGAGTAAGGACGATTATCCATCTTGAAATACTGATCAACCGAGGCAATTAATGACTGAATTATTCCAACTTAAGCAATTCATTATGACTTTCACTGAACCCCATTTCGTTTGCACAAAAAATTTGACCATCTATTACAATGTGTACTATTGCAATTGAGTATTACTGGCTTTACAAAATGTGATGCAAGTTTTTACATATTTGTTAAAATGATTACTTCCGTTTGACTAATCTGAGGTTTGTGATCTGACAAATTGTCAGAATACTTTGTTATTCAAAGAATTAAATCTTCAATTTCATGGGTGATTTAAAGATCTTCAAGCACAATTTTTATCAAAGAAATAAATATACGATGAAAGTTGTTTACCACAACAGGAAATAACATGGTGAGCCCAGTTTTAAGTGGTAGAAAGGAGTCTCTGAGCTTACAAGGATATGGATTCTGTTTTTCTGTACGGATGCTATTACGTAGGAGTGCGTCTCAGCATCTTTTATCGCGATTGTGAGACTTTTGCCAATAAATTGAATTTTTAATACGGGGGACACACCACAATCCTCGTATGTCTTTTCTTGTTTTGTGCTTATATAATACCGGACGTGACAATTCTTACTTTACATGGCTACATACGAGTCCGCTTTCTTTTTACATATTGCTCATTCGACAACAGGACATCCAGGCATTGTGAACTTGCTGTAGTTTTCGTTTAAAGTCTATCCTCTTTCCCTTCCCCGCTCACCAGCATACATGCATATATATTACTGCGTTGCTTATACTATACATGATACACTTGGGCGAAATATTGACTTGGGAAGAATTTCCACGTTAGAAACACCTTTTTGCTCATGTTCCACAGCTCCGCCAAGTATCAAGAACTTCTCCGAACGATCTGTGGCAGACGGAGGCTTTCGCGGACTCACGGGTTGAAATAACTTGTTCACCACTGTTGGTAAACATCGATCGATGAGTATGGTACAACGAAGAGGGTTACAAAGGAAATGAAAAATGCCGGTGTAAATGTTTCATGACTCTGGTATGGGTGCCCAATGTAGGAAAGAACGCTTTCTATTCAACAGTATACTTTAGTTTAATTTAATGTTGTTTACTATTTGCTCAGGTTAGGTGGAAACCTAGTTAAGCAGATTTATTCATTTTTTGTCGTATCTTACGCACACCAAACATTGAATTTATGCCGTTTGCGGGGAAATTTTATTTTATTTAATTAATACAAAAATAAATAAATAAATTTATTATAATTTTCCCTTGAGTTATCTACTTATCTACCTATGCCAAGAATCGTCTATTTCTACATCGCTTTCTCCCTCCATTCCTGAAGCTACTTGAAGTAACGGTTTGCCACTTTCACACCCTCCTGTTCCAGAAGAGCCTCCAGAAAAATTGCAACTATTTTTCGATGAACTGCTTGGCCCTGGTACAACAGACGCAGCACTGTGATTTGATTGTTCTGGTTGTTCTCTCGTGCTCTTCATAACCTTCAGAGCGACGTGCCCAATAATACCTGTGAAACACATGAGAAGACCCATAGCGTTGATGAAGCTCAATTGATCGCCGTTAAATATCACAGCAAGGCACAAGGTACAGATTTCCTAAACAAACAATTATTTCCATTAATCATTTTTTTAATCTTCAGAAAGACCAAACAGTAAATTACGGACTGAATAAAGCTTTTCCTACCTTAAAAATACCAGCAACAGATAACGTTAGACTGGAAGTGTAGATTACCACCATGTACTCAGCTATTTCCATGAAAAATGCCATAAGGGCCCCCAACAGTATAGCATTTATTGCATATAGAAATGCAGCCTTTTGTTGCATTGATTCGAACGACATTGATAGACCCGTTATTAATGGACCTGTTTTTCATCATAAATAGAACAAACACGCTTTTATAATGACATGTTATCTTAAATTTAAATCATATCATATCCCATAATAAGTGGTTGATCAAATTTTTTGCTTAATAATACACAGAACGTTCAAGTTTTATTTTTAAGCATATATAAAACACATTAGACTCATATAAAACATATTATAGCACATTTTAGCACAAACCTGAGAAATGATGCAGCTATAATAAGTAAAAACCCTTGCAGCTGAAACTGTGTAGATTGATATGTAAACATAAAAAGACCCGCAGAGATCATTCCAACGATAAGTACAAGTGACCAGTGCTGAAATTATAACAAAAATCGTTTACTTCAAAGGGGTACACTACTACAATAGTAAATGAACTTTTCAATTAAAATTAAAATTCACCTTCTCTTCTAGTTTTAAAAACAAAGCAAATCCTAGAATGAAGATTATTGCCGTTGACTTTGACATTGTGTACCTGCAAACAACCAAAATATCGCTCAATACATGGTCCTTCGTCCTTCTAACTTTTTCATTTGTCTTTACTATAAACTTGGATGTAAATACAAAATAATCAACATACAAAGAGACAGTAATGAATTCTTGACCCCAGTTTGAGAATCCGATATCAAGTCCTCCAGAAATTCCAATCAAGGAAAGCTTTTTAAGCCAGTTGTCGCAATCAAGTAGAACACGATGCTTTTTAGTGTATATTTCGTAAGTCAGTCGAATAACACTGAAAAACGATTTAAATGTAAAATCACTGCGAAACCATTAATTTTAGTTGAAATGTTTTTAGCTACCTGGCCAGAAGGAACTTGATGACGAGATGACACAATACCACTGAAAGTGGGAATTTGATTTCCTAAAGTGAACATAATAAAAATGAAAATATGTTCTTATTTTAATCCATTGAATTTGCCTAGTGTATTCGGTATTAAAATATTTTCAACCTGTTGAAGTTACCTTAAGAAGATGATTTTGATAAAAGGTAAGGCCAATGGACAAGACGTAGTAGACAAGGATTAGGACCACGTTCCTAAAAATAATACACCATAAGGGGCGCACTGCTCCAGTAGGTAGGCGGAATAGCGCTGCTAACGCAGCGCAACAACGGTACCGTAGCATTATGGGTTTTTGGCTAGTCCTTTTAACAAACAGGTCCTCCTCTTCGTCATCCTGTGTATTAATCACAATATTGAACCAGGTTTCGATTGATGTATGACATTTGAAAACTTTTGTGTAACTCCGAATGGTAAACAGCTTTCGCTTAAATAATGGGTATTAAACAGACCCTTAGGCGTCTTCAGCCCTCTTTAATTTTATTAGCGCAATTTCTACTGATGTTTGACTAACCCCGTCAAAGAAGCCTTGTTCTCCCTCAGGCTCAAACTTTGCTAACCTATAAGACTGTCCACCATCATTTTCCATAAATGTGGCATGTAGTAGTGAGTAATGGGAAAGGGATTATACATGCAGTGCTGTAATTGTAACTGATACATGCGGATTTTATAAATGCTTTTAATTTTAACCACCTCTGCTGTCAGGAATTTACTGGCCTTAGCAAGAACTCGCAGTGAGAACAACGGTTAGTTATTAGTGTTAGTTTTCCGAGTTCAAGGTGTATAAAATCTAAAAATTAGAAAGCATTTTGTAGTGTGGTGAATAAATACAAGGAATGTTTAATAAGTACTGGAAGATTTATTTTGTATCGTATGGAATGATGGTGAAAATGGTTTAATCAAAAATTAGTTTTCAGTGTTAGTTGTCAATTTTTGTACTACGAGAGATTACTTGTCTCCAGCGTAACGCTACAGTGCTTTAGAGTACCCCGTTGATATTATTGGTAGGCTTTACAGCGTAGACGTACGATTTTTAAAGCAAAAGTTTTCACATTCACTCCAATGACATTTCTTGTCTCACACGAAACTCATGTCGGCCATATGGCTTGCAATAAAAGAAGTACTTACTCATATGCAGTAGTGTTTGTGGAGTAAAATGGGACTTTTATGTACAGTTCTCAAGAGGAAAAATAACATTTTAAGTCAATTTGCTGTTGCTGCTGTAAAGCACAACTACGCACCATTTTCCCTATTGATTGAATCAGACAGAGCGAGTTTAATGATGTGTGTTTGTAAAGATATGTGTATCTGTGTATGTATGGTGTATTCTTGCAATTTTATTCTTGCCAGCAATGAAAACATTAACTACACTTACCTCCTTAGTGCATCGATGCAATCATAAAAGAGTCTTCTCAGAATTTGTATCGACGAGAATGCAATGTAGGATGTGGTGATGTGGTAAACATTGTACACTGCCACTGCCGCCTTGTCTATTGCTGTCTGCTGTAATCCAAAATTGTTCAGTCCCACGACAGTTTTGACTGTCATGTGTTTAGGACTGGGAAAGCATATATACACATAACGGGTTATTATGGCTGGTGTGCATTTGCTTTTTTCTTAAAAAGACCTTGATTTATTAGTACCGTGATTTGAAATAAAACTTACTTTCAACATGCATAAGAAGTGGGTCTAAATTTTGAAAACAAGAAGCTTGAGTGAGTTATTGTAGCAATGAAAGTATTGTCCTGTCCAATTTTACACTAAAGCAGGGCGACAATAACAGCGATGTTTGACGGAGGAGGAATGTCAATATATTTAATACACTATTAAGTTTATAGCAGTGTACAACACTTATCACAAAGGGAGTCATTTTTAAGCATCTGCGGAAGTGATTTGTCAGGATCATGTAAGTCTTTTACACTTAAAACATTAACATGTACTTACGTGTACATTTTTAGTTACCAGTACCGCTAAAGTTAACAAGTGGGGAAATATGACTACTGGTATGAAGATGAGCCATTTGAAAGGAGATCAAACTGTCTGTGAAGATTATAAAATAAGATTGAGCGAATTTTTGTGCGTTGTCATTGATGCATCTTCATAGCAGCAGCGTTGTCTTGGAAAGACGTACTACTTTAATTTGACGATTGAATGTCATTAAAATGTTTGAAACATTTATTTGCAGACAAAATTCGAAACTCCAAAACGTCATTACCAGAACATGTAGAAAAAGAGTGTTCCGAGAAGCCTACTTGCTCTATCTCTTACTATTCGCCGTTGTCGCCGATTGCGAGGAACAGTTAGAACCGGTTAAAAGCTCAGTAATAAATAATTTAATTAATTCTGAAGAAACCTCGGTGAATTATTGTACCAGTGAGACTACCACAGAAACGTTAAAATCACCGTGCCCTTTTGGAGCGAATCCTCTTGAGTTAGACATGATGGAAGGTAACCATTTTGTGAAGACACTGGCAGGGATTCAAATGCCTAAATTAATATATGGAACTGCATGGAAGAAAGAGAGGACCAAAGATCTTGTCGTGCAGGCAGTGCGGGCAGGATTCCGGGGCATTGACACTGCGTGCCAACCGAAGCATTATTACGAACCTGGTGTTGGGGCCGCCTTAAAAATACTCTCCACGGAGCATGGCATTCCGAGAGAAAACATTTTTATTCAAACCAAATTCACGTCCATTGATGGTCAAGACCCAAAGAATATTCCATACGATCCACAAGCCGAGTTACCCGTGACAGTCAAACAAAGTCTGCAGGTTTCTCTGCGCAACCTTAACACATCTTATATTGACAGTTTGGTTATGCACTCACCAATGAGGACACACAGGGACACAATGGAAGTGAGGATAAATCATGCGAATGCGATTACTTTTTTAAAAGCTATTATAAAAGTATTAATGATAATGCTCGTGTTAATATTCAATATAATTAAATTTGTGTTTCCAGGTTTGGAGGGTATTTGAGAGTTTCGTGGATGAAGGCAAAGTGCGTCAGCTGGGGATAAGCAATTGCTACAGTCTCTCAAATTTTCAAAAGATTTATAATGAAGCTAGAGTCAAACCAGCCGTTTTACAAAATCGATTGTACGCTGAAACCAGCTTTGACAAAGGATTACGAGAATTCTGCAAGGAAAACGGCATTTATTACCAATCCTTCTGGACGTTAACAGCTAATCCCCAAATACTCTCTAGTTCCAGAGTTCAACAAATTGCTCATTCACGAGAAAAAACAACACCTCAAATTTTATTTGCGTATTTAATTCAAACAGGAGTGGTTACCCCGTTGACTGGAACAACCAGTCTACAGCATATGAAAGAAGATTTAGAAGCGGTCAATATCAAATTGACAGAAGCGGAAATGAACGTTTTTGATTCCCTTGTGAATTGAGCAACAGTAAATATATGCATAATAAGTCAATCGACTGTGAATACTATTTAATTGCCGTATTTAATAAGTATCTGGTGTACCTTTATTAAAGCTATTAATTCATTTATTTGCAATTCAACGACTAACAAACGCGAGTGTAACAATTACAGTGAGTGCTGTAACATCTATTTCTTCGGTAATTACTGAGCTCATGTAACCTTTTTGTTAATTAAGTAAAATTTGTTATAAAAAATAAAATTTGGAATGGTCTTCTGATGAACATAAGAAATATTTCTACTCCACAAGATAATTTTGTGGTATAATGTTATCTTCAGAGCCCCTCTTTTATTTATGCAAAACCATCACAGTAATAATTCTCCTGTTTTCCTAGGGTACGATCAATGCAATTTACTCAATCATTTACTACGTGAGTAACCAATGATACTTTTTAAATATTATGCGATTTCACTGCTTGTATATGTAAAGCCTGGATAACCAAGATAGAAACAAAAATGTAAAAAATTACCTGTTTTCACAACTACAGAATGTTTATGTCCATGACGCCTTAGATTAAGTAATGGACGTAAATGTAAACTTGCAATGCAAACTTGCAATGGAAAAGTCTGCTCATATACGACCACTACTCGCCACTTCTTTTTGCAACAGCAAAAATATAATATTCAATCATCCCATACTGTGTATATAAAAAATGTTTGGACATAAAGATCATAACAACAAATGTGGCCCAGCATTCGGTTAACAGGCATTCATTTTTTAAACCAGAGACATTTTTTCTCTCAGTGGCAGGTATTTCGGTATTTATGAACATCCATGTGTGCATCACGCTCCATAAATCGGGAATGAAAAGAAAATATTGCTAAATCCACATCGTAAGCTTAGCGCTAACAAATTTCCTTCAATTTTCATGTTGGAGATTTAAAGTCGAGAGATAATACAGTAAATGAAGATAATTTAAAATGATTAGTTGAAAATGAAGATGAAAAGTACCTCCTCTGTACTTTTATTCAGTGGCGTGCCCAGGAAGGGGGGTCTGTCGGGTACTTTGAACCCCCTGGAATCGTGGTTGCACCAATAAATGCGTATTGTATTGTTATTAAACTATCTAAATTTCAAAATTCAGTGTCTACAATGTAATTTTGACCCCCCTGGGCTCAGAAATGGGTACGCCCCTGCTCTTATTTGATACCGCAACTGCCGCTGGTTTTGGAAAGGTTCTCACGGCTCACGTATCTGCAATGGATCTTGTAATGTAAATAAAAATAATAACAGCTAACATTTTCTTATGGAGTTCACTGTGTAGAAATGGGAAGGTTTCTTCTTTTATTTACACTGCAAAATTCATGTGTAGGAACCTTTTTAACGACGACGACAGTGACAGTTGCCTTGCCGTATCAAATACGAGTACATAATGAATTCTTCTTTAGTTACATCCCCCCGTGTTGTGTATCACGTCTTCCACTTCATTTCACTTCACATGTTTTGTTGTAATATTTTCCTAGATAGTAAATAATATGAGCATTTCTAATGAAAGCCGATTACTATGGTTATCATTATTGATTTACACTGAATGCGCAACAGTATCAAATTTAGGCAGTAGTGGGCAGTATTTCACACGAAGTCATGTAGTTTTTGGTTGTGCTGTAATACGTCCCAGTTTGCCCACGCTAAAGCGTAAATATGCATGATACGGTTGTCTGTACTTCTTCCGCTGCAAATTCAGGATTTTGATTGGGTTGAAGATCGCCGCTGTTTTCAATATGATTATTTTAATTTTTGAAGTTGGGAAGTAGTTTGTGTGTGCATTGGATGGAGCATATTTAAATAAATTTGAAAATATTTACCTTTTTGAAGACAATTTGGCACGACACATCGTACAACTTACGGGATTACACTTTCGTTTAAATTTCTGAAACCGTCGAGTTTAGCTGCGTAGAGAAGTGGTAGCACACTGCCCTCAGTGGGAATACTCGAAATTTACAATTTACATTGTGATACATAGTGCGTCAGTAATGGGATTTTTTGTTTCCGTCCTATCGTGCTGATGGCGTGTAAGTATCCATTTCATTTTGGAATGCATATATGTTTCAGACATGCAAATAAGTTACTTTAAACAGAGTCTAACATTTCTTTATTAACAACTTTGGCATCTCCTGAGTTTCATTCAAGTGTTATTTTACTACATAGCATCTGTTTTCTATAAATTCTTTATAATATACTTATCAATGTAATTTCTCTTTATTGTTTCACCAAATACTTAGAACGACATGCCTATACAGCGTCTTTTTTGGATGATGGAACAATGATAGTTTCCTGAATGCTTCTGTAAAATATATTATGTTTGTTGAAAACGAGAGATTAAATGTTAATTTTAGCACAAATAGTTAAGCAAAAATAGTACTAATTTCATTTTTTCTATTCGTACTCGTGCTATGCATTTGCTGATGCAGAGAAGCATCTCTTTCCTTTTGGCAATTAACTCTACTGCGATTATGGTAAACGGGAAACTGAAACAACAAAAGGCTTACTTCATTCAATTTCCTATCTTTCATCATACGTCCGGTCCTTTTGAAAAAAGTAAAAAATATTCTTGTTCTGTTGCTTCCGTTTACCTTCGCTTTTCGCTTAGTGTGTGTGGTGAAGTCAGAACGTTCCTTCATTTCAGGGAGCTTAAGAAACAAAACTAAATGTCTATACTTAATACGCACAATGATTATCATCAGCTAATCGTAATCAAAAATCGGCTCATTGCATTTCTATTTCTTTCTTAGCAAGCACACAAGGATAAACAAACTTGACGCTTCTTCACAGAGTAGCGATTCTTGAATTGACTTTCCATAAGCTCTTCGCATGTGTTGCTTGCCGCGCTTGTTTTGTTGCCAATTTGTTAAAGATAAAATCAAATGAACTGGCCAGGGTCTTATAATACACCGGAAATAGAAATTCCAAGTCGCATGTAGGAAACAAAGTTAGATATATTACTATGGCTATGAACATTGCATTCAAAACATCTAAATATACAGGGCTTCGTTCTTTCCCATTAAGGCAGAGACTTTATGCTGCTGTTTGGAATTAATACCCT
>JAHZNE010001981.1:0-12037 GCA_027744055.1 Callyntrura sp. NNG-2020
GCAATCCAAGAAGTCCTTTCTCTGATCCGTCATATCCTCCACCCCCGTCATCGTAATACATGGGAGCAGGTTGGTAATACTACAAAAGTCAACAGTAAAACACACATTCATCAAGTAAATAGTTCTTAAGGATAAGTTAAAAATGACAAAAATCTCACCGGCTGTTGTGGTTGAATGGCGTAGTGATATAATCTCCCCTTGGCTCATAATATGACGTCGAAGCCACAGCTACGGTTGACGGTGATGCCCCTAATGCATTAGCAGCTGCTGGCTGATTAGGAAGTACAGAGGAACTAGGATTGAAAACTGCTTGGTTGGATATATCTTTACTTTTCCCCCCAACATAGCTGTACGACCCTTTCGGGAGTGTTCCAGTGGATGCAAGTGTGGAACTGATAACCATTAATAGTATGCAAAATGTTGTGTGCCACCACACCCTGAATGCTGTGTTAGAACCTCGCTTCCTCTTCATGATGAAACTGTTTCTTCCGGTAAGGTAAAAAATAATACCGTTCGTTAGAGAACTTATAAATTGAGATTAGATAGCTAAGTAAAATCCATAAACTAACCGTTTTTTCTCCGTCTCATTGGTATACAATGTTGCAGTAGTGCTCCTCTTGGCGATGGAAAAGCTCATGAAGTTATACTTTTACTAGTGAAGTGCGTTATGAAATAATCTGAGATTACGGCTAATATGTCCCGTACTCCGTAGTAAGTTTAATTTGGAAAGTTACTTGGAACGTATTTGCAACATTTTACTCCGATGCAAGGAAATATAAATGGGTTCGTAATTACGACTGCGGTTGATTTCCTCAGGGAGTTGGATGGGAACAACGAGTGATAACGCAAGACGACAGGAAGCCACTGAAGCTTGTGCTAAGCCGTGGTCGAAATTTATATGACGCTAAGATTAGAATCAAGCTATTTTCTACAAACTGTTCTTCGCACATCCGTTTATTCGATGTCATTCAAGTTTGGCAAGCTTTTCCCGTTGCCAACAGTCAGACATGGGATTTAAAAAGATATGATGCTAAACCAAAAAGCACGAAGGCTTACACACGTACAAGCTTATATGGCACGTGCGTATCTTTGTATTGTAATTTTCATTTACTCTTTTGTCACTTTTTCTTTCACATTGTCAAATTCACTTTCTTACGTTTACAATGCAAAGCCGGTACCTACACGCACTTTTATTCTCAGTGGGCCCAAAGAATACAGAAAACAACAATGATGGATGATAGGGGAATAGAGCGACGATTTTGCAGCAATTGTGTTTGTGCTCTTTTCCCCTAGTTTCATAGAATCATTACGGGATTGATTGCTTAAACGATATTTGCATTACAGCGAAAGAGAATATGCGAGGCTGTGGCAGCTAACTCATTCGTCGGTTATGTTGAAGACACTATTAATAGCAGAGTGAGTACTTTAATTTATCCATAAGGTAGCGCAAGTATTGCGGTACTTTATGGTATTGTCATTCAGTCTGTGGCGCCGTCCGGCATCGTGGCCTTAAACGATACTCCTCCTAGACGAATACATCTTTTTAAATACGGACTTCGGGAACCGATTCCTAAGGGTCTGAATATGTGCATCTGACTTTTGGTTTTTGACCACACCCCTCCAGTTCCCCAGGGGGCACATTTAAAGTTTTAAACACCCCACAAGCAAATTTCAACATGGGCTCAGTATGCAGATGCCTAAGGATCTTCATAATTGTATCAATTTTCATCCGAATTGGGTAAACCCTTTTGGGTACAGGGTAGGGTCAAATTAAAATAATTTTTGCCTTATTTCTTCGATACCACAAGTTGCGCGAACTTAGAGTGTAGATATCAGAACTTAGCACTCGATATTCAACTCATTATGCAGTGAGCTATAAATAATATATAACAAATAACAGATGACCTTCCGGCCACACCACCTTAGCGGCAAACTACTGCTTTTTATAGCTCCCACCCGTTACCATCGTTATTTCGTTTGCAACTGGGTTTTAGACATTCGATTCATTAATATGAGGTGCTCTATAACTACCGACAGTGCTCCGGACAGAAAATTCCTGTTGTCTAAACCATTTCTGCACAGATTAACTTATACTTAGTTTGTGGCGGGGTTTCGCCAATTTAATCTCAATACGGTTTGCTATAATATGGATGAAATACCTTATTCAGGGTTTTCTGATTCTTTGAAAAACGTATCATGCTGAAATGAACCTCCATGAATGTCGTACATACATACATAACGCTTAACGCTACACATCTGCGCTTCCTACTTATCTTTACAAGAATCTGTAATTAAATAATTAAACATCAACAGTATTTCCATTTTCTTTATTATCATCACTTGAATCTGTCGAAACTTTAAAAAATTAGAGAATCCCACTGAAACGAAATAAAAAAAACTGTATAAATGGTATATGTTTAATATTGTAGTTTTAGAAAATGGTACTTTTCCGCTCATCTTTTCGTGTAAGGAAATTAAGTTTTAGGGAAGTGTGATATATATAAAATTAAAAATGCATCGGTTAGAAAATTTGTCCGATTCGCAAAACTTATAACTTTTATGAAGAGGTTGTTTCATCTTTACCTAAGATTTCCGTTTATTCTAATGTAATGCATATGCATATTTCGTGATGTGCTTACAAATTAGGTTTTAAATTAAAAGACTATTAAATTAGGATTTTGCTTGTTTGAAACTGTTACAAATTGAGCAAGGTCATCCTGTTAGAATATTGAATTTAAGCAAAAATGGCACAAACGTGATTCCATATATAGCAAACCCCATCGTCCATTCTATAGTTTACCTTACCTTGAACGGATTGCTAAAATAAATTACGCACAAGTTAAATTCACTGCTGAGGAAATGCGAAAATATATAATTAACTCATTGCATCCGCCTTATTTGTTTTTGCATATATCGTGTATTGTACAAATAAAACAACTGTTTGTTCAAAAGTCCGTGAAACAATGCAAAACTTCGTGAAGAAGAAAAAACAGTGAAAGTTTTTTCTGAATGTCAATAGAAAATCAGAAGTTTTGTGCCGAGAGTTGACAATAAATTCTTTAAATCTGGCAAAACACTGTGTGTGTTTGAGCTCATGTATTTTTCTATACATTATGATAGCCATAAATTTCCATTAGAATTTGAATGTGGAATGTTAGCTTGTAGCATCTCACAAATTTTCACGACGGAAAATGAAAGGGGCAGATATGCACAGATGACAGAGATAGAAAATAATTGTTTTAGAATAAAGCTAGATTCTATTGTACGTAAACTTTTACTTGCTAAAAGTACCCTTTTTCCACAAACGAAACAAGGAAAGAACAGCAAGGACTGTTTGACTCTTAATATCTTTGCCCTTTTCAAATGTCGCTCTTGTCCTTCGGTTAATTAATTTGTCTTTTTCATTTCTATACATTTCTAAATCTTCAAGTTCATGTACAACCGTTAGAGCATGCAATGCTCTTTCCGTGCCGTACTTTCGTTGCTGAATCTTCTGAAACAGGAGTCAGTAACTTTTGCAAAATAAATACTTAACAGCTTTGAGTCTATAACATAATAAAATGGGATGCGTTCTTAGGCAGTAAATCGATTGTTTGCTTTCATATTTTGTTATTTTCACGCTCTGTATGATACTCACAATCACTAATCGTTAGACGGAGAGACAGCATCGGCAAACTTGGCTCACCTAAACGTATATAATTGCAGTTTGCAGCACTTTCAATGCAATTGTAGCATACTGGGGTAACGTGAGACAACCTAAAAACCGTTTGTTTTCTTGATGCACGACATTGAATATTGGCGACCATATTCGTATCTTTGCTATTGCTAGATATAACAAGTGCAAACACACATCTTCTATCTTTATGTTACAGGCTGGGATATATTTGAAGAATGGGATGACACGAGTTGATAAATTATGCTGGTATAAAGGGGCTGCATCCATTGTTTCTGGTCATACTGTCTTGCAAATACAAACAATAATAATAACATCATTATATGCGGCTTGTTTGTAAAAGTTTATTATCGGTAATCCGGACCCTTACAACAATGGTTATGCTGTAGGGAAATCTTGAAAGTTTTGTGAGTCCGTAATATAATAAGCGTTCCTAAATTGATGCGCATAGAGTAAGTTAAGACATGAATCTTGTTGACGGAAAGATGACAAAAGCTGACAATGACATTATGAAGTATAGGATGTAAGAGGATCGGAAATGCAATGCACATTCTTGTGTGAAAGTAAACCGTAAACCCATAAATTGCCCAGTTTTGTTATGCTGTCGTTTTTCAATGAAGAACCTAACTATTAAATTTTGCTGTTGTAAAATCCACTGATTATTCTGCCCTAGTAAATCTAGCACGGAAAATGGATTATCCTTTTAGCTGTAACAGGTGAAATTAATAACAATAACAATAATTGATAAATGGGATCAGAGAAAACAAATTTATTTGTCAGTTTGCTCCATCCATCCACTTGCTTCGAAGAGTCAACGTATTTGGAACGGTTTGCTGAAATGAGAGTGTTGTCATTTTTTAAGACGAAGGTATTTTGAAACGCTTTCGCCTGAAGTGTCGATGAAAGTGCCTATATTTAGAAGCCAAGTTTTGTTTGGCTTTTTACGCCTGCCTGGGAACGAGAATGACTATACGTTTTTTGGGTTCTCAGGCCTTCAACAGTAATGCATAGTTGCTTCAGAGTTTAACTAAAATATATACCTATGTAAAATGATTGAAAAAATAGCTTTCGTACCTAAGAACAGATTCAACGTTTTAACAATTAAAATATTACTTATGCAAACTGTTACCACTAAAAAGGTTAACATTTAGCAATAATTGTTCTTGCAAAAGATGCAAATCTCGACGCATATGCCTAAAACCATCTTTTCATTTATTCTGTGAAGCTATTGTCTTTTAACGCTAATCAAGAGGATAATTAGCTTTTACTTTTTAATAATAATTAATTTCTCATCCTACTGAGCTATGACTTGTTAGAAATTAGATTCAATTTGCTGCGCAGTATGCTTCAACATTTAATCTTCATCTTGTATAATAATTTTAACTCGTCACGTAAATGAAGGTCCTGCTCTCCCTTTCTCTGGATTTATCGGATTTTCATGCGCAAGTCTGCGACAACTATCAAGACTTTCATTAGTTCAAAGTTTTTGCGAATCTACAAGTCCTTACAGAATGCCAAAGGGACCGAATACCGATGCATGTATAAGTTACACATACAAAATGCAACAGCTTGGCTCTTTTAGCCTAACGTGTTACCTCTGCTGTACTCTTTCATCACAATGTGATTGAAACAGATCGATAAGGGACGTAAGCTTCTAAAATAAATTAATAAAAAAGTACTTATATTTTTAATTAACCACATTAGCAAAGCTTATTCGTGAAAATATTGCGATTGAAATAACGACAATGGAGAACCACTCATGCAGAAAATTGAACGAAGATGATTGCAAACAAAGCATTGTCATCATGATTAGATCAGCAACATCTTCACCAGATGCTGTGGCGAAGAAGGTCATTAATGTTTTTGAGTCTCTTATCGTAGTATCCTTCCTTAAATTCGAAATATCTTATTTCCATTTTTATTCTGCTTTCGTGACAAAACATTCTCTGTAAAGAAAAAGCACGTTCACGAAAAGTGCAGAGTATGAATAATTACAATGATGATCGGTAATCGGTACGACAGCAGCGCTCTGTGGTTCCTTACGCCGAACAAGGTTCGAATAGAAATTACACATACTCATCCTTGATAATGTTGCACTTGTCCATTCAAGCCAAATGGAGTTAGTTGCTATAATCCGATCGAGGTAAGATGTAAGAGGTCTTGACGTGGATACTTGGTGCTACCGTTTCGTTTACGTATATTATTATCTGTAAACCGTAAACCGTTCGATTCTTAGGGTTGAGCTGTCATTAAAAAAATAACACTAATTCCCACATTTTATTTTAATAATATGAACATCGTTCTTTCTTTATTTCGATCATTTTATTACAGCTTACTATACATAAGAATCAATTTTTTAATTGAATTTTACTATATAATGCGTACTCCTACACTTTGGTAATGTTAAAATTTAGTGAGAACAAACACATGGTACATATTTTTACGAATTGTCTTGGTCTAATAACGCTTATACAATATATGCTTTGTGCGTACCGGAAATAGGTTCTCTACAAACAGGACACAGGCAATTTAGTCTTAAAACACAATCTGCACAAACACAGACATGACCGCAATTAAGAATGATAACTTCCCGTGGGTTAGCTAAGCACACCAAGCATGTTTGACAACGACACAAGTCATCTATGTTGATGTTCCCTCTTTCTCTTACGAAATAATTTCGTAAACGTCGCAATTTAAAACGTTTCCACCAGCTGCACATCCTTCGACCAATTAGATAAATACCGATAGATAGCGTCATGCCGATTATAACACGTTGAATGTTCCGTTTCAGCTCCAATTTACTGATCAGATCTTCTCTAGATAGCGTCGTTAGTATGTAAGGAAAATTTTCTCCTTTTCCAAGCGGCTCTTGTATTTTCAAATAGCCTTTTTCTCTGTCAGAAATGATGCTGCCAATTGCGGTTACGATTGTTCCAATTGGCAAAAACTTTTCTGTTTTTTGGACCCCCAAAATTTTTGTATTTCCTATTGCACCAATAGCTGTCGAATTTACCGAAGTATTTGATGGAGTAAAATAGCTTGAACACGGCAGCAATAGATTTTCCCAAATACTGTCAAACGGGCTGCTTACCACCACCAGCGTCTCCGGGGAATTTGTTGAATGTGGTAGGGGTCTTAATGCAAACGCAACAGATTTACGAGTCTCAGTCACCGGATGTGTCCTGTCAGCGTCCCAATAATCTCCAAACTTTTTAGGAGTAACTTCGTGCACTGTTTTTATCTGTATAACGCCTTGCATACCAGTAGAGCTTTCTATGCTACCCTCCACATCCCTGACACAACCACGTACAACGGCATATGGTAGTGTTGCATTGGAGTAATTATTAATCAGGGATATAAGTTCGGGACCTACATCCACTGAAGGTGCTTTCTTGAAGAGGGAAGAAGATAGAAAAAATATGAAACTATTCCGAAATTATCGAAAATTGCATTCAGTCTTGCTTGTTCAACTACACTCACATCACGAGGGAACACCGTGGCGGGACCAATTTCTTTTAGAATCGCTTCTAATTCACATATAACACTTATCTTTTCATGATAAGTCTTCGCCATACCATAACTCTCGGAAGTACACGGGTAGATATTTCGATTTTATCAAAAAATAGAAAAAACGTCCAAACGCCTAACGTCATTCTTTTCATTTTTCTGAAAGCATGGGAAAGTCAAAGAGATAGAAAAGTCCTCCACCTTTCCACCCCCACCCCCCTGACAAATTTTCTAGGTTTCCATATTTGCTAGCCTGGAAAATGACAGCTCTCCGTTAACTTATACTCATTTAAACGCATACGCGAAAGTGTAAAAAACTGAAAATTCGGAAAATTTTAACAGGGAGGACTTTTTTTTACTCATTTTCCCATTAAACTTCATAAGAAAAATGAAAAAAAAATTTTGGATAGCTGCACATTGAGTCCCGACGAGACTAATAAGATTAGTGTTATATATGTGAATTGCGATTCTGAGAGAAGTTGGCTGTGGTGTTTGCTCGTCTTTGCTTCCTTGTTTATATGGTTAAAGCATAAATTTTACCTTGATATTGCTAATAGTTCTACAGTCGTTCCAATGGAGCCTCGCAAGGTATGCTGTTATTGCGATGTCCAAAGCCAATGCCAGCGAATCGTAAAAGTCTGACATTGGAATGGCGAAAAAATTTCAAGTTCAGTTGAAAAAAAAGATTGGGTAAACTATGAATTATAAATTATTCACATAATCCACATACGAATTTCAGTTAAAAACTGTACCTTCCTGACAAATCGTTTAGTAATCAAATGCATTGACATACGTAATGCTTGCATGTTAAATGTATTTCACATATTTTAGGAACCAAAAGAAATTAGAAAATCCAACTATAACAACCTTTAATAGTACATCGTTGGAACAATGATGAACAGAATATAGAAAACCATCACACAAAGGAGAATAACGCAAACGCAACTTTACTTGTTTTCTGTCTTACAAATTAAAAATTAGTTTACGCGTCTCAAAACATCTCTCGAACATTTTGTCATATTTTAATCAGTTTTCGTTGCTTCCTGCTCAACAGAGGAGGTACCCTGTAATGTAGTCAAAGCATAACCAAATGGGAAATTTTCATGGATAAAAAATATGTGACGGTATCAATTTTGTGTCATTCTTAAGGTCTTGGTGTTGTGTCGTGCCTTGGTATGATGCAGTAAAATAAAAAATACAAATTTTAATCCAAAAAGTTTAAAATGTCTAAAAACTTTATTTGACAAACTGTGTGAACCTCTTTGTATACAATTAAATGTACATAATATGAAGCGTCTTCCGTTGCATAAATTGCAATTTAATTTCATGGACTGATAATACAAAATAAATTTTAGTCAGGTGCCAATGCTATAATAAATATAATTAATGTGGACTCATTCAAGTTCTAAAGCTTATATTATAATACAGTACTCATTAATCTAGACAATATATGCTGCATGTGTTCCAATAACTGTCTCTCGACAAATCGGACACTTTCTGCCTAGTTTAACACAACAGTCCGCACAAACACAAACATGTCCACAATTTAATAAAATAACTTCCCTGGGATTGACTAGACAAACAGTACAAGTCTGACATTCTGACAAACCTTCCAAATCGATTTTTGTCCTTTGCCTTAAAATATTTTCTCTCATCCTCGCTAACTGTCGAGCTTTCCACCATGCTCGAAATCGTCTAGCTGCTATTATCAAACCCACTGAAAATAGAACGAATGTTGCTACTTTGTACATTGTATTCCGACTTTCCATTTTCTTGATAATGCCTGCAATTTATTTAAAAAACACAATACATTTTAGTTTCACATCATACCATTTAATTGATTTAATAATGTTTTTTTCTTTTACTTTCAACTGGAAGTGTGCTAAGAATATAAGGCCTCGGTATATCTCCTTCCGGTTCAATAATTTTAATACGTCCTTCAGAGTCCTTTATTAACTGTCCAATGCCGGTAACAATTGTATCAACTGGTAAAAATTCTTCGGTTTTTTCAACTCCTCGAACAGCCACTCCTGTGAAGAATCCCATGACCGTAGAAGCAACAGATGAGTTAGACGGGGTGAAATTTGTAGAGACAGTCAATAGCAGGTTTTCAGCGTTCGCATCAAATGGATTTTCCACTTCCACAAATAGCTTTTTACCACTATCATGTATGTTTGTTAGTGCAAACGATACTGAATTTTGGGCCTGGTGTATCTGTCGCACTGTATCCCCCCTTTTTGTACAAAATTGCAAAGCATCAGTTAGATCATAAAATAAAATCACTAATAAGTTACCATCAAAGCGTATTAAGTCATCAATCATTCTGCACCAATGGTTAAACGCATGGCGTCTAAAACTGTGCTCGTTTAAGGTGACCACTTGGAGTACGCCTTTGAGACCAGAGGAACTCTCGATAGTTTGCGTTAGGTCTTTAACACGACCCCGAACAACAACATAGGGCAGAACAGTATGATTTCCAGCGTTCTGAGCAAGACCTCGTTCTTCAAATAGGGTTTCTAAGTCATTTCCAATGACCACAGCAGGTGCTTCCTGACAAATTATATAAAACATTGAATTATCATGCTACATTGTCAAATTATGGATGGTCTGACCCTGATAAATATGTCAGTAAATCAGTAATGTGTCAGGCTTACTGCAATATTTTTTATTATATGATCTCGTCTCCGATATATCGCATATAGAGCCGACACGACGAGACTGTCGATTCCAAGTACCACATACTCATGGAAGCTTGTCCATCCCATTTCTATTCTTGAATCTCACGAGTTCGGGATAAACTCCAAAGGTGAAAATATACGAACATTAGCAATGCTCTCTTATTAGTTCCCCTCTCACTTTCAACTTTGAATTAATCTCGATGAACGCTTCCTTTTTATGTCAACGGGGAAGAATACCGTAATTTAGCAAAGACAGAAGCGAACCTCTCAAAACATGATAGTTTAAAAACTACGAGCTACGGCTCCGATCCTCTTTAACCTACGGATGACGGAACACAAAAGTCGTAAATTAATTTAACATTTTACTTAAATAACATACAAGCAGGCAGTGTTTATTATGTTTATTGGGCACCATTATTAACTTTACAAATGCTAAAATAACAGTACCGCACCGTTGACCGTAGTTTAGTGTAATTGCACCGATGAAAACTCATCAGAAATACAAGACATCTTTGTTAGTACAACTTTAATACGTTTACTTATACTTGCTTGTTTACTTTACTTTAAAAAGAAACACTGTTAGTACTTGACACGACAAAATGCAACTTGAATTAAACAAAAAGAAAATGTTTCAGCCAGAATAAAGTCTTTGTTACCATTTCATTCGTGTAGTGCTTTCACATTTTCTCTTGTTCACTAATGTCACCATCACTGACCATTCTTGGGAAAAAAAAGTGCATTGTTTTGTTACTTTTATCTTTCGTGCACGAAAACAAAATAGTCCAAATATACTCAAACTCTAACAAATACGAACATCTGATGCCTACAACAACCTAAGTGCCAAGTGCATATTACCGGATTGGATCTTACCAGGATCATAANAAAGTGCATTGTTTTGTTACTTTTATCTTTCGTGCACGAAAACAAAATAGTCCAAATATACTCAAACTCTAACAAATACGAACATCTGATGCCTACAACAACCTAAGTGCCAAGTGCATATATTACCGGATTGGATCTTACCAGGATCATAACATAATACTACAACCTGACGTAATGTCTCTTTTATCCACGCTTGGTTGTTGGTGCATTATGGTATGTGCAATGGGACACGACAACGTTGAACAACGAAGCGAATCGTGTGTATGTGCAAAATAACAAGTATGATCTACGCTCATTCTTTGTCATTGACCAGGTCGGACTCGGGCTTATTACAGTCCCGGCCCACCCACAGCGTTTAATTGTAATAAGGGTACAACATAGTATTAATTAGTATCAGGGAACTGGATCGGGGTTGGATTGGATGTTACAATAGTTCAAACAAAATTTCTTAAAAGCAACAAAAAGGAAATGAAACATGCCAATCAGTCTGAGAAACAAGGCATGACAAAAAAGTTTACAAAGTTGTTGGGCGGTTCGTAATAATCCCATCCTGACACTCACACTCTGAATATGAAAGTTTATAACCTTTAATTACAACTTGAAAGGTTCTCAGCGCTTTCCATCTACATTACACCAAAAACAGTCTATACGCAAGCTGTAAAATTACTATATGCAATTTTAGACTACAAAGAGCCACAAGTTGGCATTAAAAATATATTTTAGTATTACTTACTCTTTACTCTTTAATGTTCTCTCTTAGTTTGATACAATTTTTTTATTTTAATTTTCAATTGACTAGTACCAAAGACACAATGTGTATTGGCTTACCGGCGGATATCCCCTGAATCATATTGTCCCTGAGGGTAAAATTGCCCCTCGACGTTATTACCTTTGGATATCATTGCCCCTCGACTTATTACCCCTTGGTTTTACAGTAAAACTTTTACTTCCCCTCTGCCTTATTGCCCCTGTAAAAATTGCTCCTTTGTCTAATTGCCCCTTGATCTTTTTGCTCCTACATCAAACTGCCCATGGCACATATTGCTCCTTTACTTATCTTATTGTCCCTTTCTTGACTTCTTTTGTAGTTTGTAGTTTATGCACATTAAACTTAATTCTTCATGAATGAATTCTTCACGAAACATTGAAACATCCAAGGTGGTTTAATCAGACAATTACACACTATTGAGATTGCGATTAACGAATTCTTTTAGGTGGGACAGAACTTTTGATGCCCAAAAAGTTTGAGGACGGAGGGCTTCCTCCACACAGGAAAACAGCAAATAGCTCTCACATC
>JAHZNE010001982.1:0-10644 GCA_027744055.1 Callyntrura sp. NNG-2020
TAAATGTATTATATTCTGTTGATTTTCTACATAACATCTCTGCATTCCAAATCCTGTGCTAATGTCACGCAAAATTCATAAATTATGTTGTAATTTAGTAAAAAGTTGGTCAACGGAACCTGTATAGGCTTATTTTTCATTTCCATGTCCGGTCACCGTATGGAGAGAAAAAATAATTGTAGATGTTACATGGTTAAATTTCTGCCAGCGCATTTTTTAATTGAAGGGATTCTGGGGATTTATGTTTTGTTTTGATTTTCTATAATATTTCATAATTATCGTTAAAATTTGGTACTAATGTTAATATAATGTCAGATATGTCCACTTTATAGCAATTGATCAAACTGGGTGACTTATTGACCGTTTAGTAGATTTTCTTATAGAAAGTTAGACTTACACAAAAACTTAGGTACGTTGGGAGGACATGTTTATGGCGGTATGCAAAGTACAAATGATGATAGATGTTGAACGGAAAGTGCAAAGGACGATATTTTGAATTCAATATAAGATGTATCCATATCTTACATTAAGGTAAAACTGGCAATGCCGGAGTTAGATGAGGAATATACACATACACCGCCTTTCGTACAGTTTGTAAACGGAGTGTGTCCATGTAAATACAAATAGGAAGTGCTTGATTTATGGATGATTGATAATTTTAGGTAGTCTTTTGTTATTTTGTTAGTTTCACTTACCCATCGCCTTCCAACGTTAAGCAACTTCCAGAGATGAAGTAGAAGAACAGAAGGTAAGAGAGATAGCAACCAAGTCAAAATTCATTGTTTATTTAGTCATTCAATCGTTTTTTTAAAAGCCAAAGAGTTTTTTTCTTTGTTAAAAATATTTTTTTACTCTAAATATCCTTTCACCAATATCGCGTTTATATATATATATTTTTTTTCAAATTTGGGATTAGTTTTTACTTTGTTAAATATTCGCGCCTTTTGGAATTAGAATTTTTTGTTAGAGGTACAACAACGTGTATTTAGTATTACTTTATAGTTTACCTTTTTTCCTAATTTTGCTTGTTACTTGGAAATACCGCGTGTTTTCAAAAATACATTACGGCGGCAAAAAAACAACTTTTTTTGTGCCGAATTACTCAAATTATTCAACGTTTTATACAAATAACAACAGAACAACTGTACGTAATTATGTGTTGCTTGTTTTACATTATTTACCCATCCTTTTTACGGATTTTTTTAAGCTACCCAAATTTTAATTTTTTTAATTATTTGTACCATTTTAAGCATGCAACAAACTGGTTTCCAAACAAAAAATTTAAAAAAAATCATGCAAAAACTGGCGCGTGAGAAATATTAGAGCGCGAGCGCGCGCACACACATAGCGTAAAAATATTTTTTTAGCGAACACACACTCCCATGCTTTTCCAACGTTATACAACATTTTGCCAAGTGATACCCAACGTGTTATCAAAATTCCACAACAACATCAGCAGCGTTTTTTATACATCATAATAATAATATTAAGAATGGGAGACAGGAAGTGCATATTTTTCAGGTGTGAGGTTCCCTCATGTTTCGGGTTATTGCTGCAATATTTTTGTACAATTTAGCCCAGAGCAGCTGCAACTGCGCCAAAGTTTTATTTATACCAATTTCATGCAGAAGTGTCTGTGTGTCTTGTGGTGAAAGCTTTCTCCTGGGGAAATCTGAACACCCAAAAAAATGAACAACAAGCTATCGGCCCCTAATTTCCCGGAGAAAGAAACACAACCGGGACCGGGGAACGTTTCCAATTTTCGGGGATTCTTCCTCACTTTCTCCCTTGTTGCTTTCTCCCAGCGAGAACGTTTCTTGTGTGGATTTGGGAAGAAGCACAGCTTTGGAGCTTTCATCGCTAACTAAAGGGAAAGTTATACAGGTCATCATAATCTAGCCAGCGTTCTTTTTATTATATTCTGTTTGTTATTCTGGATGACGAGATTCATGACTCATGACGACAGACATGAAGCGAGAGAGAGAGAGAGAGAGACTACATTACTCCAACGAGGCAGAAATACAGACGGGAGTTTTTTTACGTTGGACGTGTTTATTCTTTTTTCTTTCATAAAATCTGTTTTTGCGTGTATTTATAGCCGACGATAGAGAGAAAGGGAGAGAGAGAGAGAGAGTCATCCTTTCACCGTCTGCTTTCTCTGTGTAGTCAGCACCACCGGACTGCCGAGCAACAGCAGCAGTGGTGGTGGTGGTGGTGGTAGTAAAAGTTATTTTTTGGCTGCTGTTTATAGAAATTTCCGTCCATGTGTTCTGCTTCTCTGATGATGCTCATTGATCCTCATGATGATGACGACGATCAGGATGATGGTGATGATGCTCATTTTCAACAACAACAACATCATCATCATCATCATCATGATCAGGATCACGTCATCTCCTTTTTTTTCTCTCTCTCTCTTTCTTTTTGCCTCTGTACGTCTTCCCGTTTTCTACGCTTTCCCTTTTTCTACCCAGGGTGTTAGCAGGGTCGGAAAAAGACCGACTTTAAATCCCACTTTCTCTGGTACTAAAAAATGTGAGTATGCTTCTTATTTTGCTTTTTTACGGATAATTGGGCAAATTTACCCGGTTCCGACCTCCTTTTCTCTTTTTTTCTTCATAAAGACATAAAGCGAGAGAGAGAGAGAGAGAGAGCATCAGAGAGAAAGAAGAGAAAAGCGAGTACCATGAAGCCTTATTGGTGCAGCTGACTTGTCGTCGTCGTTGTCGTAACATGGAAATCCGGATATTTATTATGGATGACCTAATAAAGTGTACGCTGCTGGAAACGGAAGGTTAATGGTGCATATTTATGCATCACACAGCAGCAACAGCAGAGAGAAGCGAGAGAGAGAGAGAGAGAGAGAGAGTGGGGGGACCCCAGTGACGATCGCCATGAGATCACGATGATGACGGCAATGATACTATTTATTTTTCTCTCTCCTCATTTTTTCTTTGACTCACTTTTTTTAAGGCTGCAGGAGCAAAGTATTTATTCTACTTAGCCTCCCTGCCATTGTGCATGTACATACATTGTGCACATTGGGTGTATATCCTCCTCAGGAAATAATTACTTACTCAGCAAGTATAATAATAGCAGCAGTATAATAACTCGTGTGGGGCTGCACAACTGACCGAATTCCGTTTTTCATCGTCGGGTGAAAGCAATACAATTTTTGTCAGGATAATACACCGTCGTTGTTGTTGTCGTTGTTGTCGTTGTCCTGCTTTCGTTCATGAACCGGGCAGGACAGGACCAGCATACAAGAAGATGATGATGACGATGATGGCATGATGAGTTCCCGTAAAATAGATGGCTTTCCGGCGGAGGAGGAAAATTTGCATGCCACCTTCAAATTACAGAGCTTCCAGGAATTTCTCGTAAAAGGACTACAACACATCCTTTTGTGAGAACAACCAAAGCTGGTAAACACGCCACGACGGCAAAAAAAAAATTGTTTGGAAAGTGCCCGAATCTGCCTATAATGGCGCCGGGACTAATAAACCCAATTTTTTATTTCCAAGAAGAAGCTTTCGCATTATTCACGGGTGAATGAGAGACTCTGTTAGAGAGAGAGAGAGAGAGAGAGAGAGACGGTGTATCTGGGTGAAAGCAATAGAATGAACTGCAGTGTATCACTGCGTGACGAGGACGCTGTGACGCTGGAACTGGATTCTAGGAAGTAGCTCATCATCATCTTGTCATTATCCCAAGATGAATACTTGCTTTCCTTCAAACTCCTTCTTGTTGTTGCTTTCACCACCGGGTTCGGAGAAAGCAGACGCCTTTAATAGAGCCACCCAGTGCTCTGCACTCTGACTCTTTGCTGTCATCCCGGGAAAGAAAAATGACGGGAATGATGGACGTAGCGGAACTGTAACGACAACAAAGCCCTACCAAGGCGTCTCCATTTTTTAATCTGTGTGCACCGCCCCGCCAGCTTTCTTTTGTTATTCCCGCTGACCTAACTGTCTGTCTGGGGAGCATCAATCATAACGGTGTCGTCCTCTCCCCCACCAGCAGTAACATCCCCGATAAAAATATAATGGCTTCATATAAAAATTTGTGGCTCGACCTCTCTATAACGTACCTACTTTCACCGGAGTCCATCCAACATTTTTCTCTCTTTCTCTCTCTCTCTCTCTCTCCCTTTTTTGTCCTCATTATCGTCCTCCCCATCAACATTCTTCTTCTTTGCGGATGATATGATGATGACAGGAAGCTTTCTCCTTTTTACGTTCGTCTTATAAAAAATTGCATAGCGTTTGTGTTTGTGTCTGGTGACTCTTTCCCTCTCTCTCTTTGCATCCCAGATAGCAAAAGAGCTGATAACAGCATAAAAGTTTGGAAAGCTTTATACATTATTACCCCAACTTATGAGAGTGTTTGTGCGGCTGACTCAGATGATGTCGACGACGTTGATGACGACGACGACGACGACGACGACGACAACGTTAAACTAAAGCTTCTTTTCTTTTCTCTTTGCGTGTGTGTCTGCCTACCTACGCTGGTGTCTTTCTTTCCTCTGGCGACGATAAAAAAAAGATTTTTTGCTCCAAGATACACATTTATTCTCTTCGCTCCTAGCTCCCTCCTAGCTGTTGTTGTGTGCCCTGCTGATGCTCATTTTGGAAGGAGCCCTAAGAGAAAATAGGCTTATGCGAGAGAGAGAGAGAGAGAGAGAGAGAGATAGAGGAAGTATAAGTCGCTTAACAAAATGCACACGAGGAGTTGTCAGAGTAACAATAGTGTCTGTGTAGCCCGCTAATATCCTTACAACTAATGGGTAATAAAAGAAGAGGATTTTTTTTCTCTCTCCCTGAATATGTCTCCTCTCTAAGGTGGGTATTGGTGTATTATCATCTGGTGGGGTGGTGGTCGACGTCGTTTTAGATGAAGACAAAAGTTAGAGGAGGAAAGATGGCTAAAGATATTGTAGCTACGGGTAGAAAGGAACAACTTGTAGGAAATACGGCTATAACTACTACTCTATAACTGGGTATAGTAGTCATAGTTACGATATTATAAAGATGAGTAGTAGTAGTAATAGTAGTGGTAGTAGTAGTAGTAGTATGACGGGACTCACTAGGTATCCGCGAGACGAGTTTGAGTGGTCTCAATACTCGAAATGAGCGAAGCATCCGCAAGTCGACTACCTCCACTTTGGACTCGGCAAAAAGCGTCATGGACCTTTTAAGTAGTAAGTACACCAGATTCTGCCAGGTTATATAATCTCCTCGTAACATACACACACACGACGTACTCATTTCCTTTTTTTTATCGCGAGTTAAGTGTGCACGGTAAAAATTCGATTTTTTTTTTCGTTTTCCCCCTCGATTCTAAATAAATCTCGGCTACTATCTCTTTACACGAATTTGGCTTCTTGCTACCTAAAAGGGTTACGCACAGCTATGTTGTGGAAAGGATAACAGCTAAAAAATATATGCTAGGACTAGGCGTGTGTTGTTTCCCCCAATGGGAGCCACTATAGCCAAGTTGGAATTTTTAACGGCGTAATTTGACAGGTCAACTTTCTATTAAGGGGAAATTCAGTGAAAACAGGGAGTTGTCGTCCAGGTAGGGTAGAAAATTGCAATTTTCCTCTTTTCTTACTTTCCCCTGCTGTACTGCAAGGGGAATCCGGCTTTCAAAGAGAGAAATAGGGAAACTCTTTTTATTTCTTGCGTTTTTTCTCTTTTCTTTTTTAAGTGCGACAGAACTCTATCAAGTGATCTGAGCTCAGCATTCTTCCTCATTATTCTCCTTCGTCTTTCTACCTTTCTAAAAAAAATCTGCTGATTTTCTCTTTTCCCCAGAAAACCTCACAAATAAAATATTTTATTACCCCCCCATCTTCCCTTCTTATTTCTCTTCAGGATGCATTTTTACTTCCCTTCCACAGATAAAACTCTTTTTTTGCCTGCTTTCTCTTTAAGAGTCTGACTTCTTCCGAGAAGCATCCCCTTTCTCCCCTTTCCCCCTCCTCTTCTATCTTGAGAGCAACGAGTTCTTCCTATTAGACCGTGATATGCCCACAGCAGCAACTGCCTGCCACTCACTCACACGGAAACCAGACATCTTCTCCCAATACCAAACCAACATCATCAATACCATTCCTTTAAGTGGTTTACTGGTTTCCTTTTTCTTCTCCTTGCCTCTCCTTCACCCACAACTTTCTCCCACTTTCTCTCTCCAAAAACTTGCTGGTGTTGCTACTATTTTCCCTTTCTCAAAGCATTTCATTTTTCTCTCTCTCTCTCTCTTTCTCTCTGTATGTTTTCGGGAGGGAGTTTCAGGTGGAAAATCCACTTTGTTGGGTAAACTCTTGTAAAACACTTTTTTCTACTTTGGTCTTCCTCCTTCCATTCCTTCCTGAGGTATTTCCTTTCTTTACACAAAAAACAGCTATCGTGCTTTTCTTTTCTCCAGTTTCCGTGTCATTTTTCCTCCTTCTCCAAACAAAATATCATTCGCCTCTTCACATCATCAAAATTGGTGGTATTTTTTCCACCGCGGAAAAAAATCCCCGAAAGGGAAAAACTTTTGCGAAAAAACCGCAAAAAAGATGCCAGGAGAAAGATTGCAGCAGCAGCGATCTTTCCTGTCAAATCTTGGTCGTCATTGGAGGAGTCGTTCAAGAAAATTATAGAAAAAAGAAATCCTTCCATTTTTCTAACCGACTAAAAAAACCCAGTAAGAGAAAGTGAGAGAGAGAGAGAGAGTAAACGTCAACGTCACAATCATAAAAAATGATAAGTGGTTTTACTTTTATTTCATTTTCTCCGCTGATGACTTCATTTTTAGCCTTTTTCTGTGATCAACCTCTCTAACGGCAGCTTTCTTTACAAAAATGGTAATTTTTTTTCGTCGGGGGAGGGGTGACGCGCGAAGAGAGAAGTGAAAGGAGATGATGATGTGGAAAGACGCGATAATAAAAAGAGTTAATAGTAATGTGCTCGGAGTGTCTGTGGCTCATCAAAAAGGCTAAAAATAGTCGCATTTCTGTAGATAGCTCGAGAAGAGAAAATGGAGAAAGCGAGAAACGGAAGGAGGGAGAGATGCCGATTTTGATTTGTCTTTTTTCCCGTTTCTATTCTCTATCTAGTCTATCATACGGTTGGATGGGCAAGGAGAAGAGAGCGTTAATTGAAGGAAATAACATGAAATCTTAAATCACATCCTGGGCTCCAACGAGATCATCATCATCACAGCTTGAATGACAACTAATTATACTCAAATTTTCGGTTACAAGTAGATATCTCTGACAGGGTAAAAGCTTCGTGAAATTTGGAAACAAGAGATGGTTCAGTTTTGTGGTTTGAAGGGGTTCTCGGACTTTTTCCCGGGAGACATTTTCTCGGTACAAGAATTCCCCTAAATAAAAATTACGACGTTGAACGTTGAAAACTCATACCCACACATATTTGATGGGAAATGGTCTACCAGAAAAATAATTTCCGTCCAACTGGCTTATAACATTTATTTCTTTCATTATCGTCATTATCCTGTCTAAATTTAGACGCTTCCAGAAAACGTCTTAAATACAGCCAGACTTGAATTGATTGTTTGTCCTTTTATTTAACGTGTTATCGAAATTAATTTAGAATGAAATGTGGTGTGAATGTAATAGGAAATCGGGCTATGCACTTTCTACCAATTGGGATATCATGTTTTAAAGGAAACAACAACAACAACAACAACTCTACTTGGTATACAACAGCTACTGCTCTACAGTACTTGTACTCTCTAAGATTACGCCTGTTTGTAAGTATCCAGCGTTTTGACTTGCACTTCCCTTCAAAACCAAAATTTACATAGTTCTGCCTTCCCTCGCAGTGTAATCCGTTTCTCTGGGATTTTTGTCCCCGGGTCAAAGGGTCCGGGTACTGCGGGAGCAGAATTCCATACAAAAACAAACATTTTGCGGGAAAGTCTACATATCCAAGTCAGTATTTTTTAAAATGGTTATTTTTCAACTTTTTTCTTCAAGTATACATATTAGTCAATTTTTTTTGTTAGTAGCGCGACAGCCAAAAGAGCGAGCGACCAACAACATCCAAATTCTTTTTTTTACTCACACGCGCACGCACACACGCTGGATATCTTCTACTTGTACGGTACTGCTGCTGATATTTTTTACCAAAAATAAAATTACGACTGGATAATTGTACAACAGTTTACCCAAAACTACGCAATGATTACGACTGATTACAAACAAAATTACCGGCACCGCTACTGCTACAAAACGACCTTTTATAGAGAAAGTAGTAGAGAATAGATATGTAAAATACAGATTAATAACAACTAGTTACGCTGTACGACAGTTTACCACTACTACTGTTTCTTTCACTAGAGAGAGAGAGAGGTTTCACATCATTAATGGCGCGTTAGGAAGAACATTAATTATCATCATCATTATTATTATTATCATCAGCATGAATAAGTATTTAAGTAAAATTATTAAACATCATCAATTCATTATAATTTTGCATGAATATTGGTTTCCTGGGGAAAGAGCTCCCCATTAAGAAAAAAATTTCCTTGAAGGATTGAAAGGCATATTGAACCAATTCTCTTTTTTTGGCTATTAAGCAAGATATTTAATATTTTGGAAGGAGAAAGTAGTATTTTTTAAAAGAGAAAAATGGTTTTATCTGTTTCAGCTTACCCGGTGACAACTACGATGAAATCCATGAGATTCCATATGTTTCTGAGGTATGCACCACTATGGAGTGCAAAGCCCAATGCGAGTATTTTGAGCGAGGCCTCCACACAAAAGATTGCCAGAAAGTAAGGCTCCGTTGATTCCTGCATACGGAGAAAGACGATAAATTATTGAAAGAAAGAGAAAGAGAGAGAGAGGGGGGAGAAAGTATAACAAGTGGGGAAAGGAAATAACGGAACGAGAAGAGATAATAAAATGGAGAGCTTTCTTTCTTCCCGGATATACTTTGCTGGTGGGAGACCAACACAGGGGGGAAAGGATGAATGAATGGCGGGAGAGAAAGCGAGTCGGCCAAGAATTAAAGAGAGAGAGGGAAGAAGAGAGATGATTATATTTTTCCTTAAGACGAAACAGCGAAACAAGAGTGAAAGCTGTGGGAGAGAGGGAAAGAGAGAGCGGGAATCGCGGTTGCCATTACAGAGAGAAAGCAGGTCAAAAATAGAAGAAAAATAGATTATTTTTGGCTCGCTCGCTCGCTCCTCCAGCTTAGTTCACTCTACTCCTCGTACGCTGGCTGACAACGACCACTAGTGGTAAGGCCACCGCTACCGCCGTCGTTGCCGCCATCGGAAGAAAAAAAAGGGACCCTGAAACATCTTTGGGGGAAGCGATGGAGGAAGAGAAAGCAACCCAAAAGGGACCTGGGGTGTTGGAGTCGTTTGAGCGGAACGAATATTTCTTGGCACGCACAACGGATAAAAACGTCGGTGTACGTACCACTATTCGAGTAATGTATTTAATAATGGGGCCGTTCATACGACAATAGACCCGTTTATTAAAACAAAGGGAAAGAATCGACTGGCAAGGGGGGAGGGGGTTTGATATGGTATGCATTCCGAGAAAATTATGTATTTTCTCTGTACCTCTGGTGCTACTTTGGTGAAAAGCTGGATTTTATGGGTGGAAGGGATTTTTATCGGGGCTTTTTATTGGCGTTATTGAAACCCTTTTCTTTCTCCTGCTTTCTCTCTCGTTCTCTCTCTCTCGCTTATTTTTCCAGTCAGTTCTTTCTTTTGCCGTTTTGGAGATGTGCAGATTGGGAAAAGAAAGGGCTCTCTTTTCTCCTGCACTTTGCTTTCTCCCTGTCGTATTATTCGCTTTTTGGTTTTAAGGGGACTCTTTCCAGAAAAATGGGTAGGAGAAAGCGGGTAACAATAGAAAAGAGAGTATTTGTTTGAATGGGACCATAGAAAGAGAAAGAGAGAAATAATATTCAATGAAAATTTCTTTTCTAAAGAAATTTGAAGCTCTTCTCTGTAAGAAGGAGAAAGTGGTATTCACCCGGGGAAATGGACCGTTCGATGGGAATCGGAGAGAGAGTGAAAGCAGGGCAGCTCGACGGTAATAGCAAGATAATGCAAGTTGATAGTGCCAATAAATTAATATTAATAAATTTTCCTTGTCTCTCATAATCTTTTGGCGATGACGCTTTTTTAGGCCGCCGAAATAAAAAATAAAAAATGCTTTAAAAAGTTTCTCCGGAAGGGAAAGTAAGGGAAAAGAGGTCGTTGGTGAAAGCCGAGAAAGTTTTAGATTTTCCCCGTATTTACTGCTTGAGAGGTTCGGGTCCCCCTTGGCCCCTTTCCCCTTTCGTTTACCCATGTTGATGGGTAAGCCAAAAGGCCGGACACTGCCCCAATCCCCACTGCCGCCGAAGCGGCCACTCTTCGATGCAGAACGGTTTTCTGCTGCTGCTGCTTCGGCAGCTGCCAACCTGAAAAGCAAACCAGAAAAAAAATTAGAACATGTAATTACACCCTTTTTAATTGCCACAAAAAATGACTCAATATTTTTTCCAATTTTCCCCAGGAAAATCTTGGTGTGCGCCACTAGAAAACAGATTGTTTCTCTCAGTGGCACACACACACACTCGCAAACAGGTAATTGTAGCCTTTTATCACATTTCCCTCACTCAGAAA
>JAHZNE010001983.1:0-11805 GCA_027744055.1 Callyntrura sp. NNG-2020
GAAGGAGCGACAAATTTCATGTCACTAGTCTGTTGAGCATCCGCGACTTGCGTCTTCGAACCTTCCGGTTCCTGACCCCCAGGCTTGGCACTTTTCTTTCCCCTCTTGTACACCTCGTGTCCTTCCTCCGACACTTTCACCCCCTCCAACTCCACAACCTCCACATCCTTCGTCTCCTGGGAAACTCCCCTCTCCTCAACAGACTCCACCTGAGCAACATCCTCAACTCCAACCTTCTCCCCCTCCTTACTCTTCTTCGTCTTTGGCTTCCGCTTGTAAACGGGCCCTTCCACCGTTTCCCCCTCTTGAGGAGCCCCACCCTCTTCCTCCTCCAACTTGGAAGGACTCACGAGCTTCATGGAACTTGGCTGTACAGCGTCAACCGCCTCTTTCTTCCGTTTCTCCCCTTCCGCTTCAGGTACTACAGCAACAGGCGCGGGTTTATCACCAACCTGGGTCGCCACGACTTGGTCCTCACTTGGACCACTTTCCCCTTGCGCAACCCCACTAGCATCCTCCCCTTCGACCACCCCCTGATCATCCCCTTGGCGTTTACCCTTTTTCGTCTTTGGCTTCCTTTTATAAACGGGCCCCTCAATCCCATCTGTAGGCCCCTCCTTCAGTCCCTCCTCCTCCTCCTCCCCCTTTGAAGGACTAACAAACCCAATGCTACCGGGTTGCACAGCGTCAGCTTTCTCCTTCCCCCGTTTCTCCCCCTCTTTCGTAGGAGCCACACCTACCGGCCCCGGCTTATCACCCACCTTTGCCACCTGAGGTGCTTCCCCAGCGGGTCCCTTTTCACCAGAGTCAATTACACCAACGTCGTGTATGTCCCGCGGCCCCTCCCGCTGCTCATCAACCTCCACGTCCTTATCATCCGCTCGTTTCTTCCCCTTCCTCTTATACAAAGGCCCTTGTCCCGGTTCCACTCCCTCTCCCTCTACGACTTCCTCCTCCCCCTTCCCAGGAGTAACGAATTTCACACCCCCAGGCAACTCTGCGTCAGCCTCCTCCTTCTTCGCCCCTTCTTTCTCTCCCGTAGGCTTGACGCCTTTAGGTTTCCGTTTATACACGGCCTGTGCGCCTTGGTCCGTTTCCTTCTCCTCCCCCGTGACCACATCACTCGACTCAACGTCTTTCTCCTCCACCGTCAAATCCTGAACCTCCTGAACCGCCTCCTCCCCCTTCGGTCCAGTCTTCTTAGTCTTGGGCTTCCTAGTGTAAACAGGAGCATCAACTTCCGGTTTGGGCGCCCCCTCACCCCCAACCGCTTCCTCCCCAAGTTTCTCCGGACTCACGATTTTCATCTGCCCGGGCAACTGGGCATCCGCCTTCTCAACTTTCCCCTTTTCCTTCGCATCACCAGTCTCAGGTTTCCCCACCTTTGCGCCCACACCAGCAGGACTCACGGCACCGGGTTTGCGTTTATCCTCAACCCTCGCCGCACCCCCGTCACTTCCAACTTGCTCATCCGGCCCGGTACCTTGATCCCCCGGTTTTCCCGGACTGCCAACACCTTTCACCCCTTTCTGCCCCTCCTGACTAGGTTTCTTTGCGCCAGCGTCAACACCAGCGACCGGTTTTCCGCCCTCCTTTCTCTCATCAGGTTTTCCTGTGAAAACAGGCCCTTCCACATCAGTTGCAGCCCCCTCCCCAGCGACCTTTTCCTGGGGCAACTTCTCGGGCACAACTACTTTCATGACTCCAGGTAGCGTAGCGTCTGCACTCTCCCGAGTTTTCTTGGTATCCGGAGCAGGTGCACCTTGAGGTATTTCCTCTACCGGTTTCTTGACCCTCTTGACGTCAACACCGGGTTGCTCCTTCTCCTCCGGTTTCTTCGCTTTCCCCTTTCTAGTGTACACGGGCGTTTCTTGAGGGGCTTCACCAGGGGCAACGCTCTCTCCGGAATCCGTACCAACCTGATCCTCTCCACCTTTCTCTTCCCCAACTTGTGGAACCTGTGGGGCTTCACCTTCCTTAGTCCCCCGCACTTCCGGAGCCCCCGGTTTCTTGAGAGGCTTCAGCTGAACTTTATGGGGTTCCTCTTTCTCCTGAGCAGGTTTGATCACCCTTTTCGTAGGTTTGAGCTGCACAACTTCCGGTTTCTTCTCCTCCTCCTGTTTCTGCGGGATTTTCTTTGGTTCATACTTTTTCCGCTGCCACACTGGAGCAGCACCCTCCACCTGCTCCCCTTCCTCCTTCTTCTCCCCTTCTTCCCCAACATCCTTCTTCTTCCTTGCCCAAACCGGCTCGGGACTCTTCGACCCACCCCTCGGTGCCCCTTCCTCCTCCCCCCTCGGCACGGGTTTCAGCATCGCTTTCTTCCCCGCGTTCTTCCTCCACTCAACAGTAGTCTCCCGATCCTTCTCCTCCGCCTGAGAGCTCTTGACAGACTCGCTAATCCTGAGGTTCAACCTCTCAAGATGCACGTCCATGGTCCCCGCCCCTCTCCTCCCCGGACCACTCTCCCCACCCCTCGACAACCTCGTAAGCTTCGTCACGCGCTGCGTCTTCCTGACGCTCGACACCCGCTCTAAAAAAACCCAACGAACACCTGCATTAAACAAAAACCCCGTAGCACCCACACAGTATAAATAACTCATCCATAAAATAAACGAGTAAAAACGAGTGTAAACCTGTGTAAACGCGTATCCCCGTGTATCATCAGCGCGGTGGTGGTATAAAAAAAACATGCATGTTCCAGCGGTAAATATTTTCAAGGTCACACGATCTGGTACATCCCCGTGTAAAAATAATTCTCGAATCCGTTCATGAAATACGCTCCTAAAACATATATCCCCTCTCCCCCCACCCGTGTCGTCGCGGTCTCATAAAAACCCCGTATGAGTATGAGTGAAACTAGAATTCGGCGGATAATTATGAGTAAACATGAGTACTTGGATGCTCGCCAAAAAAAGGAAACCCCGCAACGTAATCTCAAAAAAAATGAACCCTCCTTCCCCCTTGACTAACCAAGTGTAACGTTAAAAATGCCCAAAAGACCCCAAGTGTAAGGAAGCTCGCTCCACCCCACTCCCCACCACCACCACGCTGTTATTTCCGTAATTACCCGATAACGATAAAGTAAAAAATAAAAAAAATAAAAAGAAGAATAGAGTCTCGAGAGAAATGGTCTTGTGTATATAGCAGTAAAAAAGGATAAATGCGATGTTATAAAAGGGTACATGTGGATGTATGAAATGAGTTGGAGATAATGAGCCCCCGTTATAAAAACTGAATAAAAGACAATTAAGGTAAAACTTTTTATTGTTTGTGCTGATAAGACAAATTTATTGTACTCATTAAAATTAGAATTTTTTTTTGTTTCAGCAGAATATATAAGCAGCATAGCAGCATGGAACAATTTAAAAAGAGAGAAAAAAAGAGGTCGTGATTCCCTCGTTAAGCACCAAAGAGATAAAAAGCAAAAGAGAGAGAAAGGTTGAAAAGAGGAGAAAAAAAGTCTAAAATTGAAAACTGATTCGTTCTCGTCTAAAAAAGGAAAAAGAGAGAGAAAAAAAAATTTGTTGGTAAAATCTTAAGGTCCGTCCCTACGTGTGTCTGCGGCTGTATTGAGTGCAAGGGCACTCGTAAATATAAAAAGCTTGAATACAATAACATAATTAAAACGTGGATGAGTTTCTCTGTGTATTTTTTTTCTTTTGCTGCTAAAAATAGAAAGCATATTACAAAGCTGACATTTCTCTCGAGAAATTATTAATTAATTTAACCAAATAAAATAATAACGATTTGTTAGACACAATTAATACCCCTACGAGTTTTTTTTCGTTAAAAAGCTGGTTTTTTTCTTTCATTTTTTTTTCATCATTCATCAAATTTTGATTTATCCCCGATACATATTTTTAGATACGTTAACTACGAGAATATGTTGTTAACCTTTTTTTGTGAGTTTTTTGGGTTTTGCTTTATTTCTAATTACTTTTCACGATGAGAAGAGCAGACGACTCCACTTGGTTTCCGTTGTCCACGTCCGTCACCCGCACCGTGAACCTACCACTGTCCTCCTCGTACGTGCTCTTTATCAACAACACCAAGTGACCACCCTCCTGCATCATCTACAAATCCCAACGAATTTACAACCATCTCGTTATTTACTCGCTATTCACTTATTATCGTATCCACGGCAATTGTGTCTTACCTCGAAATCCTCAGACTCGGGTATGAGCGCGTTTTCCCTGAACCACTGCACCTTGAGTTTCGTCGCGGGTTTGAAGTTTACAATTTCCGTTTGAAACGTGGCCGAGTCACCCTCCTCGCACGACACGTCCTGCATCTTCACCAGGTTTATCGCCGCAGAGCCCGCCGGTTGAGCACCTGCGCCATTCAACATTTCAATTAACTAACCCGTTTAATTAAAGTTAATTAGTTTTTAGTTAAAACGCGTGTGACCACCTTGAGTGACGGTAACGCTTCCCTTGGAGCTGCACACGACGTTGCCTCCCCTGACAACGGAGCACACGTACTCGCCCTCATCCTCGGGGTACACCTGCTCAAACTTGACGCTGCACTTGGTAGCCCCTCCCTGGAGCTCCTGGCTCACTTTCACGAACTTTGTCTGGGTTACCTGCTTCCCGTTACGGGTCCAACGCACAGTCGCGTTTCCTACAAAAATCGAGAAACCCCCGTTAAAAACACTCAACAAAACGGTAAAAGCGTTCAAAATAAACGTTGAGTAAACGCGAGCTGCTCCAGTTACCCCCTTACCAAGGTTGGAGATGAGAACGCCGATGGACGCGCTCTGTCCCTCGTCTAGCGCGACAGTGGGCTCCAAGTGTTTGGTAACGGTGGTCTCAGAGACCTTTGGTTTGGACAACGTGACAGGCTCGGTGACAACGACCTCGCACTCGCAGCGGGCCTCACCAGCCGAGTTCAATCCAACCACCTCGTACTTCCCTTGGTCCGCGACAGTCGCCTCCCTCACGTTCAGCGTGTACCGGTTCCCCTGCGCCGTTATCTTGACTCGAGCATCGCTCTGCAGCTTCTTCCCGTCCTACGATACAAAACAAAAACATTATCAAGTGCTCTCAATCTTAATACAAAGCATATGTGAACCCCGTCCTACCTTGATCCAGAACACGTCTTCAATAGGTTTGGCGCCTGCGGCGAGAACACAGTCAAGGATGAGCGGTGCTCCTACCTGCGCCTTTTTGCTGTCGAGCGTCTTGATAAAATTGGGAGGACTGAGTTTCGACGACTTTGGTTCCTCCACGACCAGATTCGCGGAGCACTTGGCTTGACCTCCTGGATTCTCCGCTATCACGGAGAAGATCCCAGAGTCTTCCATGAACACCTACTCAACAACAAACCATCAGCACTCATACTTCTAATCACCCCCTCCATTAAAATTAACCCCATCATCTCCCCCCCTCACCTCCTTAATGACAAGAATGCTCTTTTTCCCGACGACACTGATCTGGAAGTCCTGCGAGTCCTGAATGGGAAAGTCCTCCCTGAACCACTTGACAACGGGTTTCGGATCCCCGTCAAACTCAACTTCGAACCTGGCCTCTCCCTTCTCCCCAACCCTGCACGGCTGAATCTTCCTCGTGAACAGCGGCGCCCGCTTATAAGCGCCGGCCTTAACCGCCCCCTCAAGCACCTTCTCCTTACTCTCCGTCGACTTTCTCTCGACCTCCGTAATTTTCCTCGTGACCTCGAGATCCCCTTGCTGCGACTTTTGCACTTGGTGCTGAATGCGTTCTTCCACCCCCCTCTCAGTCCTCTCATCCACGCCATGCATCCTCATGGCGTCCTCCTGACTCAGCCCCCCAACCTCCCCTTGCTTCCAGCTCTTCAATTTGGCCATGTGCCCTTCCCTATTAACCTCCTCCTCCTCCTTCTTCGTCGTCCTGAACACATTGGAAATTTCTTTCCTGGTAACAGTCTTGGCGTGTTCCATAATAGCGACCTTCGCCTCGTCCACCTTCTCGTCGTACGCCTTTGCCGCCGTCCTCGCCAAACTCGACTGAGTGGCGTTCGCGTGCTGCCTGTTGAGCTCTCTTATTTTCTGCTCCTTCGTCAGCTGGCTCTCCTCGAGCTCCTTGATCTTGGAGTAGTCCAGCCCCCTCGCCTTCAGCAGCTTCTGCCACTCCGTCTCGTCCTCCTCGACAATCTTGTTCGAGTACTCTCCCTGCTCGTTAACGTGAACCTGAGTCTGCTTCGAAGTGAGTCTCTCCGCGAACACTTTCTCCAAGTCAGACGCGTACCTCGTGTCCTGGTATGTCTTGAGCTCGAGGTCGTACCAGGCTGTAGTGCGTATCCCACGTCGTCGTAGATGGTGAATGCACACGCGTCGAAGATGGTGAATGCACACGCGTCGTAGATGGTGAATGCACACGCGTCGTAGATGGTGAATGCACACGCGTCGTAGATGGTGAATGCACACGCGTCGTAGATGGTGAATGCCCCCGCGACATAGACGATGGATTGCGACGGATCGTCGACAGAAGTGAGTCTCTCCGCGAACACTTTCTCCAAGTCAGACGCGTACCTCGTGTCCTGGTATGTCTTGAGCTCGAGGTCGTACCAGGCTGTAGTACATATCCCACGTCGTCGTAGATGGTGAATGCAGACGCGTCGTAGATGGTGAATGCACACGCGTCGTAGATGGTTGATGCCCCCGCGACATAGACGATGGATTGCGACGGATCGTCGACGATTCCCGCGGCGACATGGCCGATGAATCCCGCCGTGTGTGATATTGTGTAAATAAGTTTTGCATGAATGTATAACGAACGCAACACAAACCCAACCCACACGATGACGAAACAAACACGTGATAGACATTCACGAACACACAAGACGACGGTAAAAAAACATAGAAAAAAAGAGAGAGAAAAAAACAAACACACGTCGTGAGAACGGAAGTATTGCCTTGACAACGATTGAAGAGCATATTTGAAGAAGTAATCATCTGGAAAATATAAATACGAATCGAATCGATTCCCTTACGCCTGGGGGAGTTTTTAAGGAGCGCCCTGTAGTCGTCGTGCCTGTTTTTGACGATCAGCTGCGTGGTCGCGTACGCCTCCCCGAGCGAGTTCTTCGCCAGCACCTCCACCTTCCCGTGGTCGTACTGCCTCGTTTTAGGAATGTCCATGTGCCACATGCCGTCGTACGTCAACTTGTACCGAGAGCCCTACGCACACGAGTACATCAAATTATACTTACGCTAATTTCAATCACACGCCATGGCAACGAAACACAAACACAAGCACACTAGCACGCTCAACCGTTCGAAAATCGTAAAAAGTCTCACGTTGGAAACGGTCCTTGCAGTCGGTTTTCTATCACAAACAAGCGCCATTTTCACAATCCTCGTCGTTTAACCCCAATGAACAAATATCCCCGTAGCAACATATCACTTTGTTATGAATGAACGGAGTGACTCACTGTGTAGAAGCGGTTTCCCGTTCCAGAACCACTCGACCTTCATGTGTGGGTCCCCAACAGGCGCTAGCTGACACTCGAACTTGGTGGTTTCCATTTCCTTGAGTTCGTTCTGGCTCTGTATCTGAGTAACGAACCTTGGCGGTTGCTTCTTGTCCGGGTCGTAGATATCCTCCTCCGTGAGGTGGATCTCGCTCGTGTACTTTTTGATCGCCGCCTCCATCTGGATCAGCGTCTCAGACTTTTTCATGCCCTTCGGCATTTGGTTCTGCAGGATTATCGTCGGCTGACCTATAACACACCACACCCCACATTAGTGCCATAACAACAAAAATTAACCCCAACCAGAGAAATAGTCATGGGGGCCCCTACTACTTATAATGCCCCTATTACACTCCCCCCCAATCTCAACTCACTCTTGCAAATGATCTGGCACTCTGTCCTATCCTCCCCGTGAATGTTCTTGGCGACGCAGACATAGGTCCCTTGATCCTCCTCGTACGTGTACGCAATGTCCAGCCTAACGTACCCAAAGTCGTAAACAGTGAGGAACCTCGACCCAGTTTTAAGGGGTTTCCCGTTATGGAACCAACTAATGGTAAGCGTCGGATCAGTCTTGGGCTCTACAGTGCAGTCCAGATGCAGAGGCTCGCTCTCAGTGATCGTAAAATTAGCGAGTTTCTTGGTGAACCTCGGCGGTCCATCCGGCATGTTCGAGTTGTCAAGAGGAGTCTCCTTAACCGGCCCCCTCTCAAGCTCGCTCAACCTGGTAGCGTCAAGCCCCTTAGGCAACTGACTGTCCAGCACGATATCCCGTTTCCCTTTACAGGTCAATTTCGCCCTGGTAGTAGCAAACCCCCAAGGGTTAACAGCCCTGCACAGGTACTCTCCCGAGTCCCTGGCGAACGTCCAATCGAGATCGAGCGAGATGAACCCAAAGTCATCACTGGTATGCATCCTCGACCCGAACACGATAGGCTTCCCGTTAAAGTACCACTCGATCCTCATGGTAGGATCGTTGACGGGCTCGACCCTGCACTCAAAGTGAGCGGGCTGCCCCTCTACAAGCTCCAGGTCCTGAATCTCGGTGATGAACCTCGGGGGAACGTGAGCCTGCGCTTCCGCCGCCGGCTCCTCCCTCTTCCACAGCGACTCCTCCAGTTTCTGCAGCGACTCTGTCCCGGTTCTAAAGTTGCCAGGCAACTGTGGCGTGGTAACAATGTGAGCAGACGTCTGCTTTACAGCAACGTTACACTGAACAGTGCTGCTCCCGTGGGCGTTGGTAGCCCTGCAGACGTACTGCCCTTGGTCCCTGAGCGTGATGCAGCTGATCTCGAGTATCACGAACCCAAAGTCCGAGATCGTCTTTGTCCTCGACCCGTGGTTAATGGGTCTCCCGTTGTGGAACCACTCAATCTTCATCTTGGGATCGTTCGTCGGCTTGAGCCTGCACTCAAAGTGAGCAAGCGACCCCTCAAAGACCTCCGTATCAGTGAGATTGGTCAACTCTGGTGGTTTCCCCTCATCGACGTCCGGACTCATGATGGCCCCTTGCCCTTGTCCTACACCCTCCAGCTGAGCAATTTTGTCAAAGTCGAGCCCCATGCGCCCGAGCTGACTGTCAAAGATGAGACTGGACCTCTTCCCAGAGCACACGATGTTGCACTGGGTAACGGCCTCCCCAAACTCGTTGTAAGCCCTGCACTCGTACGTACCAGAGTCCTCGAGGTACACGGAGCTGATCTCTAGTATCACGAACCCAAAGTCGTGGAAGGTCTTGAACCTGGAAGCGGCCCTGAGCGGTTTCCCGTTAACGAACCACTCAACCCTTAGCTTCGGATCATCAGTGGGCGTCAACCTGGCTTCAAGATGGGCGTTCTCCCCTTCCCTCAGGTTAACGTTCTCGAGCGGCACAGTAAACTGGGGCGGTCCACTGCTGCGAATGTCCTCCGGTTTCGCCGCCTTGGCCTTATCCTCAAGACTCCTAATTTTCTCAAAAGCCCCAAACATGTTCTTAGGTATCTGCGGATCAAAGATAAGCGAAGCCTTATCAGTGCACCCAAGCCTCGCGCTAGTCTGGTCCTTCCCCAGCTTATTCTCCGCCCTGCACTCGTACACCCCCGAATCCGAAGCGTAGCAGTACAGCACATCGAGGATAACGATTCCAAAGTCGTGGAAGACCCTGAACTTGTGCCCGGACCGGAGCTGTACCCCGTCCTTCCACCACGTGACCTTCAGGTCCGGATCGTCAACAGGAATGAGTCTCGCCTCAAAGTGAGCGCTCTGCCCCTCCACCAGCTTCACGTCCTCGAACTGGGTCGTGAACTTTGGCGGCTGCAGTTTTATCACCGAGCACAGGTCCGGTTTGTGCTTTCCAAACGCCTCCAGCTCCAGTATACGCGCGTACGCCTCCGGGTCGATCGGCTCCAGCGCCAAACCCTTGTGCAACCTAATCAGCGTCATCAGCGCTGACGTCTTGTCCTTCCCGTGCCTACAATAAATTAACGGGGTCACTTCAAGTTATCAGCACACTTATCATTTATATTTTAATTAAATAATTAAATTGCCGCTTACAAGTTCCTGGCCCTGCACTCATAAGTCCCTGTGGGGTAAACATTCCATTAAAAAATTAGATAAAATTAGCTCAAAATTTTGTTAAAAAAATACAAATAAATTTGCACAAAAACTGACCCTCATCGAGATCGGTGACCTGTTTGATATCGAGCACGCAATACCCAAAGTCGTAAACAGTCTTGACCCTAGCAGACGGCTGCAGGGGCTTATCATTATGGAACCACTCTACCACCATATTAGGATCCCCAACAGGAATGAGAGTGGCTTCAAAATGCACAGACGTGAACTCTGGCACGTTCTCCAGGTTCTACACAAAACACACGCTATTATTCTCACACTACCCCGATTGGAATACTGTTCTCACGCTGCCCCACATTAATAAAATAAAAAGACGACTCGCATGACTCACCTTCAAAGGCACAGTAAACTTGGGTTTGACGACCCTCTCCGACGCGACGACGCACTCGAGCTCGGTGCTAATCTCGTCCTTGCCCCAGTTGTTGGTAGCCTTGCAGGTGTAAATCCCGTTGTCTTCCCTGATGGCGTCGAATATCTCGAGCACGACCATGCCAAAAGCGTATACGGTTTTTACCCTGTGCCCTGCCTCGAGCGGCTTCCCGTTCTTGAACCACTCCACCTTCATCGTCTCGTCCCCAACAGGGATCAGGTTAGCCTCGAAATGCGCCAAGTCGCCTTCTTGAAGGTTACGCAGGTTCTCGAACTACAAACACAAAACCCATATTAATTAACTCGAACTATACTCGAACTATACTCCAACGAATCTCGAACACAAAATCCCTCAAACCCCATCCCTATGGTAACCGCATCTAAAAACAATACCGTTACGATACTCACCGGCGTGGTAAACTTGGGAGGAATGCCCTTTCCAGTATCCTCTGGCTTCTTGCCCTTGCCCTTCATCCTGGCCGCCTCGATCTGGTTAATTTTCTCCAACCCAGCGACCCCTTTAGGATGCTGGGTCCTCCCCAAGGTCCCGATAGTGTCATCCTCAACATGCACAGTACACGAAGTAAAAGCCTCTCCCCACTTGTTAAAAGCGTGAGCAGTATACACCCCAGAATCGACCCCTTCATGGACCCCATCCATGGTGAGATTGACGAACCCAAAGTCGAACATGCTCTTGAACTTGGTCCCGCTAACAGGTTTCCCGTTAACGAACCACTCGACTTTGAGATCCGGATCCGCCTTGGGCTCCACCCTGCACTCCAGGTTCAGCGGTTGGTTTTCCTTCAGCCTGACTTCATTAGGAAGTGGAGGGTCGAAGTAGGGCTTAACTGGCGGCAACTCTGGACTGACGATATCCGGTTTCCTGCCCTTGGCCTGGAGCTCTCCCTCAATCTCCTGTACGCGCTCCAGCCCCTCAGCCCCCTTCGGGTGAATGGTATCATCCAAAATCCCCTTGTCCGACCTGATTACCTTAAGTGTCCCTGTGGTCTGCGCACTCCCGTACGCGTTCGTAGCCTTGACAATGTAAACGCCTTCATCAACTCTGTACGTCGAGTCAAAGTCGAGCTGAACGCGACCAAACTCGTACGTCGCCCTCGACCTGTTCGCCGCCTTGAAGCTCTTCCCGTTAAGGAACCACTCGACCTTGAGCTTAGGATCCTTCCAGGGCTCCACCTGGCAGTTGAACCCGGAGCTCTTCCCTTCCTCGACCTCGATATTATTAAGATCTCCAATGAACACAGGCGCGCCAAAGTCCGGCTCCGCCATGGCAGCGGGAGCAGAAGGTGGTGCCTCAAGCTCGTGAATCCTTGGCATTGCATCCGGTCTCATGCTGTCACTAAGGATCCCCGCCCC
>JAHZNE010001984.1:0-10023 GCA_027744055.1 Callyntrura sp. NNG-2020
CGTGTACCAAATAGTAACGTGAAAGCATGAATCATGATACTTGTTCTTGCGTATCACTGCACTGATTTATTTGGTCACGGAATGCGGCAGTTTTCCTCTATTTTTAAAATCATCATAAATTGGTGAATTATCATAGCAGCATCATCAGCGTAGTCCAAGCCCTACTTTTCCAACCAAGAATTCCAATGCGGTTATACCGACATTCTGTATTTGTTTTCTCTTTTGACAGAAGCAGCTGCAATCTGTAGTCGAGTTCATTATATACCACCAAAAAGCTTGGTCGTCGTCAGTCGTACATACTTCACTTCACATACAATACAATCATCATTTTTGCTTGCAATACAAATGAGTGAATGCTAACATGCATTGTTTCTGTCATCTTTTTACGGCAAAGCAGTAGTATAGTATACGAGTATCAACAGTCGTAGTCATACATGTCATGTGTTTCTTTGCATTTGCTCACTGTTGTGTTCGTCTTCTCTTCTCTGGTATTAAATACCAAGAGGATAAAATAATTTAACTTTTTGAATGCTGTGAATAGCAGGTTAATACCGTCCAACTTTCTTTAAAGTTTGTACTTAATTAATTCAAGTTGCTTAACCAGTGTTGAGTAAATATTACCATTATGGCAGCTCCTTACGACCCCCAAATTGCACAGTGGTTTGCATCCGTAGACTCTGACCGATCCGGTAGAATAACCGCAAATGAACTTCAAAGTGCTTTGATGAGTAGTAATGGACGACAGTTTTCTGGAACGGCGTGTCGGCTAATGATTGGTAAGTGCTCATGGTTTTTGGTTATTCTTATTATTTGTGAATTTATGCAATGCCAAATTAATTTTGGTAGTTCCGCGTAAAATGGGGCCAAGAAGTAGGAAATAATGTGTACTAGTAGCAGTAGAAATTGTTAAAACGTACACAGTCCCGAAGTCCCGAATATGGGACATGGAGTGTAATGTCATCCCAAGTGCACGAATTCTTTTGCATTTCCCTTATTTCCATTTCCACGTACATTAATTTCTTTTAGAGTACAGTACAACCATTGTTATGTAAATTTTAAAAAATGTTGTCATTTTGGAACTTCGTAAAAATGTGAAATTTACTGTTGTCATTCATTCTTTAATTTATTCATCTAGGCCAGGACATGGCCACCTAAACATTAGAAAAATCCAAAACCATTTGGTCGTTGGAATTAATACATGCGTATATGCACATATTCTACAATGTACCTACACATTCCAATCGAAGGCATCCACAATTTTAAATGCGTATCAATTGTAGGCTTGCTGTGGTCACGAAATATTTAGACTACCCACCCCAATGCCAAAACTTGTCACTTGTTGTTGCACAGTACCACTTGAAACATCCAAGCATTTTATAATTACGTACGTGTTGAATTTTGTCATATTATTTACCACTCACGATCAGGTCAACGACAAAAATGTCAGATTCTGAAATTGAGGCGTCGTCAGACGTAGAGTCGAAAAAAGACTCAACATCTTCGTCCAAAGCACGAACAATTTTAAAACCGGTAAGCCCATCTGCGAGAGGGAAAAGACAGACATGGAGTCCCTTGTTCATTACAGAAGACAAAGTTACAGTAGAATGGCATCGCAATGGGACAAGGAAATTAAAAGATGGGTCTTCAGTAATTACTTACAAGTGTTCCAAGGGGGGTCTTAAGTGTGATGCACGAATTAAAAAGATTGTGAGTGACAGCGATCTAAGTTACTTTTCCAACGGCAAAGAACACAGTAACCATTCACACGAAAACGCGACAAAACGAGAGAAGAACCCAGACCAGAAACCACGTTCTAAAAAACGACGAAAGAAAACCTTTGTTGTTCCTAAAGAGGACGATGATAGTGACGACGACGATGAGGGTCATGAAGAGTCTGTGAAAGAAGGAATGTCGAATATGGTTAAAACTTATATGAAAACAAAACGTCGAAAAGTTGAAAGCGATGAAAACACCACAGAAGGAGAATCAGAAGCTGAAAATGTTGACGCTCATCATAAAAAGAGCCGAAAATTGGACATTAAAATAAATAAAAAGAGAGAAAGCAGTAGTAAAGACAAGAAGAGACGATTCGCCAGAGAAGAGTCGCCAAAAATTAAACTAGTAGTACCGATGCCATAGGCGTTTCTTTATTAAAACTTACATGAAAACAAAACGTCGAAAAGTTGAAAGCGATGAAAACACCACAGAAGGAGAATCAGAAGCTGAAAATGTTGACTCTCATCATACAAAGAGCCGAAAATTGGACATTAAAATCAATAAAAAGAGAGAAAGCAGTAGTAAAGACAAGAAGAGACGATCGTCGCCTAAAATTAAACTAGTAGTACCGATGCCATAGGCGTTTTTTTTTGTGTAAAAAAGCATTCAGACATGTACATTCATTCCAGTTATGTATTTGCTTGCGGTACAAGCGTTGGATACTTCTGGGCGCTTTTCTATAATTATTTTAACATTTTTGTTTGCAGGACTGTTTGACCAATCCGGTAGTGGCTCTATTGACATGCAAGGTTTTACTCAACTTTATGGCTACGTTAATCAATGGTTAGAATCCTTTCGTCGCTATGATCAAAACGGTTCAGGTTTCGTAGACCAGAACGAATTGATGCAGGCATTCACAACGATGGGATATCGATTTTCTCAACAATTTGTGGATTGCGTTCATCAAAAGTATGCGATTTATTTACTCCATAACAATCGGCTTTTGTTTTTATTCTGGTAAATATTTAAGGAGGAAATAGCAGATTGTTGTAATTATTTACTATTTCGTTGTATGAATTTAGATTTGGCGAGGGTGGACAAGGAGTACCCGTTGATGGGTTCATCATAACGTGTATTCTAATTCACAAATTGACGGAGGGGTTTAGAAAACGTGACACTACACAACAAGGAATCATTACCATTTCTTACGAGGATTTCCTTTCCACATTTCTACAAGTTTGGGTCTAAAATAACACAATGAGATTTCTTATAGTGCCTATCGACAAATTCGTATTACACACCACACAACTGCATTTCGTTTTTAGTGTATATCTTTGACTTATGTACATATGTATTCTGTAATTTGCAAAAATTCTCCACATCCTTTTATTGGTGCTGCTGTTTTGTATCTTTTTGGCAATGTGCTTTAATAGAAATTGTAAATTGTAATCATAAAATTGTAATACAGTGTAAATTTTCTGTTTAATTGATATTGTGTGTTTTAGTACAAAAATTTCACAAACTTTGCCAGTTTCTTCGGCACTATGTAATGTTTGATTATATGCAGTATTTTTATCAAGTTTGATTGATGTCATTCATACGTATACGTAGCATTTTCTTCAAGGTTTCCCATTATATTGTTCCTACTTCAATAAATTGTTGAAAACATTAATAGTGCGTTTTTTATTTTTAAAATTTGTTACAATTATTTCACATATTGGGATTGATTTTCACATATAAAACTCACTCACTAAAATTGATGGTACACATACTTACTGACTTTTGATTTTTTACTTCCTTGCATGATTTATTGGGTAGTCTATTAAATGAACTTATCTTTCTTTATCCGTTAAATGTGAGTCAATAACATCAACGATGGTATATGGCATCTTTTTTGGTCAAATATTGACCTGCATATTGTACAGTATTGAATACAATACTATACATGAAATTCACAAAGCTCACTAAAATATTTCACAATATCTAATCTAACATGTTTGGCTACCCAGATATTAAATGTATCATAAAGATATACATAATGATGGCGTTAGGTGCTTTAGTTCAAATTAATGAGAAGTTGGGACTGAGGAATGATATTTTTATTTAAAAATTATGTCGTTGTGCAGCATTTTACATTTAGTAAATTAATGTTCAATGTTTCTAATCGTTTTTTAAATAATTTCTAATCTCGGTGTAGCTACATTTTACGATGGGATTTTACTGCCGGACAATGAGTACCGTAAAAGCTATGTAAATATATGCATGCTTGCATGCATATGTACAATTTACATTTATTTGTAAAATTGTTTGTTATAAAGCCTATAATATAAATTTAATGTTAAATACAACTGTTTTCTCACTTTACCCCGTGATGGTTATATATACCAGGTTTTTTGTTTGGGACCTGTTCCGGATTCCGTTACACAGAGTCCCGACAACTAAATATAAAAGCTCCATCATCCGCTTTGGTAAAATATCGTGGAATGTTTTCGGAGTTACTGACTGCGCGAGTAACAAATGAATGAGCTAAACCTTTTAGTAGTTTGGTTATTAAATATAAACGGAAAAGTGAATCCAAATATTGTTACTGAAACAATTTATAAGAAATGTACATAGATGGAAAACATATAGATGTGTTTCAGCCAGGGGTTCCTCAAAAACAGATATGGACGGTACGGTACCATTCGCTTTCGCACCGTTTTTGTTAAACAGCGCTAGCTAACGCCAACGCTATAAAATGTATTGAAAGGTTTTCATTCCATCTTGTATGAAGAATCTTATAATTCTGTTTTCCGTCATAGTATTAAGAGACCGAAGTTTGATCATGGTATGGCAAGACGCTATCTACTCTACATAAGAAGCTAGATAATGACAGTGACATGAATAAAAAGTGTATATCAAATTACACATAAACCGTATCATAAATTATTCATTCATTGTCACGTATCATCAAGTGAAATCGAAGCAACGTAACAGTAATGATTTGCCAACCTACAAGTTTTTGTAGCTAAAAGTCGATTAGAACGTCATCCACAGAGATACAATAGGACTGGAAAGAGTATTTTTACTTTGGACTTTTAAGGTTTCAAAGATTCTTTGAAAAGCGGATATCAAATTATAAATTTAAGCAATGCATGTATCTCTCGATCCTACAGCTACAGCTACCGGTTACTTTACGTACAAACTCCAAAGACAACTCAACTACTAACATTCATGACTCACGACATTCTTGTATTTAATTCAACCGTAAATATTTTATCCACCAGACACGGACACTGACTCGTTTAAAAAAAATAGTTGGTGGACAACGACTGCCGTCTGCTCAACTTTTGGGCTTAATGTGTTTTAAGTTACTGTAAGTACGTAGAAAAGTTAAGACACGTTTGGACCTGTTGATAGGTATAAGCTATGTAACCTCACTCATAAAAACTTACTCTTACTTGAAAATTTGTTACTTTTGCGATTAAGTTTTTCCTTTACTCGAAAACTGCACATAACTTAATGTTAATATTCATATTATTCCTCCGTTACATCTGTTTATGATGAAAAACAAAATATGATAACGATCCTATCTTATACAGACGACACACCATGTAGAGCTTTCAGTCTAAATGGCTTAGAAGCCAAGCCGAGCCAGTTTGCGCTGGGAACAAATAAATAGCTTTTAACAGTATGTCATTCATCTCAAGTGAAGTCGGCATCGCCATAAATTTTTCGATTAAACTAAACTAGACCAAACATGTATTGCTAGGCGCATTGAATTCATCATTGACATCAAAATATATTATCCAATTCCATCTTTTCATTAAATATGGTTTTCTCTATTCCACACACAACGCAATGCGTTCAATAAATTAAACATATGCATGCCAGAGACACAAATTGAATGAAAGTTGGATTGTATATGGATTTATTGGTGTGAAGATTTCTAATATAACCAGCACTACAATATTTTAGTAAATACGTACATTCCACATCACAGGTATGTTTCTCATATTGTAAAGTGTTGTGTTTGTTACCGATGTCTTACGCAACTGCATGTGTGTGTAACTAACTAACACAGTTGACAGTAAGAAAACGGTTCGTTTACAAGGTCAATAGTGCATGGTACAGCTGTCGTCAGCTCATATTTGACAGCAAAACATTAATTGTCTAATTAAAAACTTTTTGAAATGGAGCTGCTACTTGGAGGTACCGCAGCTGTGGCAGCCACCAAATTTCAAGTTCACTACAGGTTATATATTTATAGTGAAAATGAAAGAACCATTTAATGGTCTTCCTTGGAAATTACACAAAATACAAGCATTACAATTGTATTTACAACACACACGCACACCGAAATAAAATAACTATTTTCTCAACATATATACAAATTTTTATCAGTGCCAATCCTTCTTCCTTTCGCTATTCCATTTATTTTACAAATATAATTTTTACCAAATCCAAACACTCTTTCTGTATAGGAATGTGTTCCACGCGGCGTTTCAAATTCTTACAAAAGAAGGTCCCTTGGCTATTCAGAAAGGACTAGTCCCTGGCGTATGCTACCAGTTTGTGCTAAACGGAATTCGCCTGGGACTTTACCATATTGCAGAAAAGGAAGGCTTGACGAAAAATGCCTCGGGGAAAGTTGATACACTACGGAGTATAATTGTGGCGTGCGGTTGTGGGGGTACCGCAAGTTTCATTGCATCGCCCTTTTGCTTAGTATGTTCTCTGCGTTAATTTAACCCATTTTCGAACAGTGGAAAAATGATATGTTTAACCCGTTTACATTTTTGTGGCTAAATCAGATCAAGACTCATCTTCAGGCTAGAGCAAATTCTAAAGAAATCGCGGTTGGATATCAACGTTCCTCGGGAGGTTTGAGCTCTGCTTTTAGGTCTATATATAGTCAACATGGTATTCTTGGACTCTGGAGAGGTGTCTCGACTACGGTTGTTCGTGTCATGGTGGTGTCTTCAGTTCAGCTTCCTACATTTGCAAAGACACGAGGTATACAATTCTAGTTTTTAAACTAGATAATTTAATGCTATATGCTAAACCGTGCTAAACTTTTATTCAATTTTTCCAATAGAATATGTTACCGAAAAGCACATTTTCCCGGAGGGGAGTATTTGGAATTCTTTTTTGGCCAGTTTGCTATCAGGTCTGCTTGTGTCTGTAGCAATGGCTCCGTTTGATTTGGTTTCAACAAGATTTTATAATCAAGGGCTTGATTCCAAAGGGAAAGGTAATATTTCAAATTACCGTTGCTCAGAATATCATACAATCGGTGCTGTAATGTTAATGATTTGTTGTAGGAATGCTCTACAATTCAGTACGTGATTGCGCGTGGAAAATTTTCAAGGCTGAAGGAACGCTCGGATTTTTTAAAGGCTGGACAGCAATTTACTTTCGACTTGGACCCCACACGCTGTTAAGTCTAGTGTTTTGGGATCAACTAAAAATAATGCAGAAATTGTATTCGTCTTCTTAAGCTACAATTGATAATAATAAAAATATTTATGTTTCTTAACATAAATATAAATACTGACAACTTTTTAAATAGACGACCATTTTCATATATGAAAATAACTTAGCCTTAATGATTAATGAGCCATGTTGTGCTGTCCCACCCCGCCTGTTCTCTTTTGATTTTTGCATTGTAGTTGTGGACAGTGCTGCACTGCACCCACATAACATCAATCAGTAACGAAGGAAACATATTATTGGTTAAAAGTTAATGCATACACTTCATAAAAATTATAATGATAACCATGGTCATGAATCCTTCCATATGCTGAGACCTTCCTTCCCTTCTCATAGTTTCTGTAGTTAGAAGGAGGTTTCAGATATTCTGGAGTGGCATTTTCATCTTTAATATGAAGAAATCATAGAACATCTTATTTGAAAAATCCTTCTAACCATAGAAACTATGAAGGGAGATCTTAGCATACGGCGGAATGGGAATACAGGATTCAAGGTTATATATATGGTGCTCAGAATACGGTTCTGAATAAGCCCACTATATCTTTAAATATTTGTTTTTGGTTATCAATTCGACTCTACTGTCTTCTTTTCGCAAATCTCATGGAATTTCTATGGAAAGCCCACCTTGATTATATAACACGGCAAAATTTCGCCGTAAATGCATTGGAGGAATTTCAAAAATCTCTCGAAAAATGTAACGGGCAACAGTCAATACTATTACGCTACACAGAAAAAAAACAACCAATGGAAACGGTTTGTATTAGGTCTGTTAACTTTTGTTTGAGGTTTTTAAAAAAATTGGGGAAAGAGAGCTCCCTTGAATGCAGGAAACCTAGATACTCCAATTCAGAGATAAGCCATGTTTGGTCGTAGCTCCAATTAGATTAAAATTTGTGAATGCTCGGGAATTGGTTTTCTGCATGCCAAGTTTTTTTAACCTTCAAAATTATAACAGTCCATGTCGTTTCCGTTGGTTGTATTTTCGTCGTACCTCCGTTTCCATGTAATGTAAGTTATGCACGTTACCGATCTTGGTCGTATCGTGTATCGTCTTTGGCAACTGGCAGCAGCTTCATTTCAATTCAATTACTGTTATTCTGAACGATAATCATTAATCAGAAGAGATAATTTCCAAGTCTACCGATGTTAATCTTTCGCATTATTTACTGCCTAATTCAAACAGAAGCTTAGAAGAACAGAAGAAGATTTATGTATTCTTGCTCACATCACGTTGAGGAGTGTTTTAAGAAATTTTCATGAATTTCAAGAACACGCGCCACGTCAAACATGTCAAAAATGTACAAGTTCAAGGCGGGTTACACCTGGAATAAGCAACTGCAACGGATCATCGATCTCATCAAATTTTGACGTTGCGTTGGCATAGGTATATATTTTTGTTATGCCTATGGAACTCTTTTGTGGTCGTGCATAGCAGGGCAGTTAAATGATGGCAATGGATGACCAATGTGATTCAACAATTCCTCAAGACAAGACCTCATTTAAACTATTTAAACTTCAAATTGCGAATTAACTATGGTTAATATATGTGAAAATAATAATGACAATCACGTCGTAAAGCAGAATAAAAAAATTAAAATGCGTCATATAACCTCCAACACTTTCTAAAATCGTACTGTTAACTTTTCTTTTCTACATTTTCCCGATTTCTTTAAAGTAAAAAGGTCATCTGAATAATTGGCTGCTAATTTGAAATCCAAAAAAAATTTTGGTTGTTGTTGGTCACCAAGAATTTTGTTTCTTTTCCGTAAATCTGATGAACCGGACTGCCTATTCATTGATAAGTGCAATGCTTCAAGAAAATTGATAACTCAACATTTATGCACAAAAACATCGCGGTCTATTGTTTTGCACTGTTACTTTCTTATTACCCCAAAATGCATATAGCTGACAGCTACAAATGTATCCTGTTGTGTATTTGATTGGCATTAAATCATTCGATAGTGACAAGCAAGCTATCACATTACTTTAATTTTCTTTTTGAACCTGACATGCGCTTGGTTAATGATTTAAATTTTCCATAAGAGTGTAACAAAGGCGGGAATGCAGTTGAAGACGTCCACTCCATTAAGTAACGACCAGTTTGAGGAAAGGTATGTTGGAAAGGGTGTACGACCTCGATGACAATACGAGTCTGCGCAGATGGAAGCTATCAGTGAAAATGAAATGACAGGTGACAGAAAATACCGACGCGTCAGTCTGGTATCGACTATCGAGTTTCTTTCCAGAAAAACAAACATTTTGTTGTTTCGTTAGGCTAAATCTTTGGTCGACTGGAACTAATGAGATGATATAAATAGGATGGAAACCAACTTACTTGCATCAAAACACAACGAACTTCAAAGAAATTACAACTGAAATTTTGAACAGGCAAGAAAATGGCAAAAAGCTTGATCGCTTGTGCCGTTGTCGTGGCAATCGCTGTGGTCTTTGTAGACGCACAGCGAGGCTATGGCGCCCACGGTGGAATGGGTGGTGGTAATGGTGGAACCGGTAATGGGGGAACCGGGGGGAATAATGGGGCTGCAGCAGACGTTCGTAAGTTTTTATTATATGCTGAAGCCTTTTCGGATTTTGAGACGTGAGATATTAGGAAATGCTAACTTTTACAGTAATTTGTATTTTATAGCGGTAGGAAGTGGCTCGGCCTGCAGATATGGGGGAACCTGGGGAAGAAATGCAGCAGGGGAGCGTTGCGTTTGTGCACAACGACAAAGGTTTAAGAGACATTACAATAGTGGAGGTCGTCGTCCAAACCGATACGGAAATTATCAGGGAGGGAATGGAAATTCTGGATTGATTTGGCATTGTGGGAAT